>WTSP01013990.1:1279-14856 GCA_025331215.1 Actenoides lindsayi
GTTTTCTGTTGTTTTTTTTTGTTAAAGCAGCCCTAACAAAATAACAATAATTTAAAAAAAAAAAAAAAACAACAAAAAACGACGAAAACAGGATCCTGGAGTTAATTAAATTGCTAAAGCCTTATTCCAGGAAGCCCATGCTTATTGCAGGAGAAGTTGGTAACTCTCCTTGAAGTTTCTTGAGGTATCTGGGCCAAAATCTTCTTGTAGGATACTTGGTTTTTTTATCTTTTCAAAATATTTAAAATGTTTGCTGGAGGAAGGAGCAAGGTTGTTCCCAGACAGGAATTTTTTTTTAAATTTTTTGTTTTGTTTTTGGTTTTTTTTGGTGTTTGTTTGGGTTTTTTTGGTAAATGACTTTTTGCAGAAGTCCACTTGTGGGAAGACTGGTTGGTGTGCTGTTGTAACTTCTTGTCACTAGTCAGATTGAAACTGTTTCCACCTGCCTGTGGAAATATAACATCTAAAAAGTATTAATTAAAACGAAGGGGAGGGGGGGGTGTGCATTTTTTCTCTCCTTAGCAACTTCTTTACTTAAGTTTAACGCTGTTCAGAGTCTTTGGGGTAAAGTTTTGCAACACCTACTCCTCATGATCTCATCTGTGCCATAAAAGCACTGGTAGAATGCGTTGTACAAAAAGAAGCATTCTCATGCTTCATTATTTGCTTGTATTTCTGCAACCTACTTCTTCCCACTTTCCTGTCTCCTCTTCAAGGTCTGTTGTCTGTCTTTAAGAGTAACTGATAGGCAGGGTTTGGGGACCATCTGAGGCAAAACCACTCCCATTGTGTATGTGCAGAGTGTAACAGCTGAGTGTAAGTCTTCTGGATGGGCTGCCCTGTACTAAGAAACAGTGTGAAAATCTCCCCTTCTTGTCTGGTCCTTCTTGTTTGCGTTTGCTGACAACTGCAAGTTTTCTTCCAATTGTGGAAGAAAAAAAAATAAGACTGATTTCTTGTTAGGTGGCTTTGTTGGGTTCCTGCCCTCCCATTTCCTACAGCCAGACCAGGCCAGCTGGAGGTGGTACAGCTGAGGCAGTAAGTTCAGCTTGGGTTCTCACTGTGCCCCATCAGCAGAACCCTCTGCTCCGCTCCACCAGCGCTGCCTGTGCAAGCCTGGAGTCTCTGCTCTTGGCAGCTGGGTGTACCCATACCCAGCACAGGACACTGCTCCTCTGGATACTGTGAGGGCCTTGTAAAGGTACTCGGGGTGGCTTTTCATTTCCATTAGCTCCCCAAACTGTAAGAGCTGTGCTACTTTGTGTGTGTATTCACTTGGCACTCTCACCTAGGGTCACTCAGGCCGTGTTGCTTCTGCACATTGTTTTTCTTGTGTAACAGGATGACAGGAGTCATGCACACTTGGCAGGAGTCTGAGGAGCTGGCAGATCAAACAGATTTTTTTTGTTGTTGTTTTTTTTTTCTGTAATAGAATGAAAATATTTAATCTGGAAGCAGACAGACATATAAATCTAGCAGCTGCCACCTTTGAGACTCGCCCAGAGTGGCCTTGTGCTTGAAAGTTATCTCTTCCCTTATGGCCAGCTGAATGGCAGAGTAGGGGCATAGTAACTATGACCAGGTTTATGTGCTTGGTGAAAGGATGTCACTGGTGTCACTGTGAAGGAGCAGCTATGAGATGTTGGTTCCTTGATGAAGTAGTTCCCAGTAGCAAGTAGGGGAATTGGCCTCTGCAGAAGGGTACAGAGTGCGGATGAACAGGTCGTGTTCCCACCAGTTAGCAGCAGTTCCTCAACTAGTAAAAGAGTAGAATTTACCAGCAAATCCAATATTTCTTTGCAATTGTCTTCCTCTGCTTGTTTTTGTTGTTCTTGGTGTGCTGTGGCTTTTTGTCTATGGCAGATCACAGAGTTTTGGGGGCTGAAATCTTCCTGTGTGCTGTGCAAAACCAAGTACATGTAAATATTTCTAGTGAGGGAGTTGAACTCTTGCCTTGCCACAAGTGCAAACCTCCTACTTTTATCTTGGGATTGAAGAGGTTTGTCGGTCCTTTCCCTAGAGATTTTACAAGCCTTTCCCCTCCCTCCAGCCCGACTAGAGAAGGATAGGGAAAGGAGGGGTAAAAAGAAATGTTATGAGTCATGTGGAGTGTCCAGTCTCACTTCTTAGGTTGGAAAGCAATCTGTTAAGCTTCTGTGATGGCCTTGACTTGTACCAGATGTCTGTAGTGAACTGTGTCCTGACATCCTGCTGTTACTTCATCTATACTGGGAGGTGAACAGGACTCTGTAGCTGCCAGTTATGTGTGTGACACATCTGCTTATACCCGGATGAGACTGTTCTGAGTGGTGTGTTGATGTCTTTTTTTGTACCATTCAACAACTGCTCTAAGAATCTTTTCAGCCCCTTCCCCTTCAGTAGCTTCATGGCTTAGAGTGTTGTCACCACTTTCCTTTCAGATCTTTTGTTCAGCCTTATTGAGGGTGTGAGCAGGGAAATTGGACTGTGTGTGCAATCATTGCATGCATGGGTGTTGAATTTTTGTTCAAGCATCTGCAAAACTGCTGTATTTCCTGAGATTGCTGTGACCTTTGGTCAGTTCCCAGTATGCTCTTGCTGCAGTTTAGGGTCAATGAGTAATGCCCAGGTCTCTCTAATGTGTTGGGCTTTTTCTTCCATCTACTTTAAAGGAGAAAATATATTCCTTGTTCAGCATAACTCCTGGTAGTCTGGTGTAATTGTTGCTACACCCTTAGACAAACAGCCACACAAACTAAATCCACTTAGATCAGCTAACTTCTGTATTTTGGTTTTACATTAATTTCTGGCATTCAACATTAATCTGCATTTCCTCCTGAGCTAAAACTGAAAGTTAAATGCTTTGCATTATTTGATGCATAATCTGTGTTTTCTCCCACTAAAACTGACACACTTTCACCCTGCTTTTTAGCAAGAGAGCCTGGAGCAGGCTCCTGCTGTGTTTCTTTGAAAGAGATTATTTTTCTTAGCCATGTGTCTTTACATAAAAGGTCTTTTAGAGAGATGATGTTTTATGAAGTGCTGCTGTCAAAAGGCTTTGATCTGAGCTATGAATGTTGTTTTGAGTTGTCATCATTTCTGGCTGCCTCATTTGATGCACAACTTCCTTTGACATTCTTGAGGATGTCTGGGCTCCTGGTTTAAGAGATTCCATCACAATTAATTTTTTTTTAATTTTTTTTTTTTTTTTTTTTTTTACACTTGCTGCATCAGTTGATTGTGGTGGGAGCAGGAGGTTGCAATGCAATGTGGTGGGAGAGAATTCTCCTAAAGGCCCAGTGTGTTTAGTGGAATCAAGGGACCAGTGTCGGGGTTGTATTTTGGACTGTCCTGGTGTAATATGGTGGCTTCATACATGTAAGGAACGTGGGAGATGTTTATAGCTGTGATACACTTGATGTTGAGGACGAAGGAAGCTCATTTAAAATTCCTTTTCATGCGTTGGAGAAGCTGTCCAATATTGAGACAGGGTTGTGTATGTTTGCAGAGCACGTGTGTTCAGCTGTGAAGATTTGTCTTTGTACCCCTTCTTTGATAAATACTTTATGGTGAATGTTCAGAGCCTGATAAAGTGAACAGGCTCCACTGAAGTCGTTGTGGGGAGTACCAGCTGGAAAAACTGTCTTGAAAGGAAATTGTCCTGTGCATGAGCTGTGGCTTAGTAGCTGTGTGGTGGCCATGGTGGCTGTGGCATCAGCATATTTGCCTTAACTAAGCAGGGAGCTTTGAGCAGGTTCTCTTACAATGTATCTCTCCTTCCTTGCTGATCCAGTATTTAAGCTTTATACTCTGTGCTTTTTTCAGAAAGCAGTGCAGCTATTCCTGGTACTTGCAAGTCTGGAAGAGGAGTTCTTGCTAGTCCCATGGCCAAAGGCAGAGAGAGTGCTGTTACTGCCCCCCCTGTGTCCACTCAGCTGTATCTTTGGGGCTTTTTTTGTTTGTTTGTTTGTTTTTAAATTTTTATCTTTTTTACTATTTTTGACCAGCTTCCTATTTTGCTTACCTAACTTGCCGGTCAGGCAAAGCAAAGACAAATGTGCATTCCTCTTTACTGTTGGTATCCGCTGGGATGTGTGTCCGAGTCGCAGTATGAAGCGGTAATCCTGATTCTCTGTCTGATGGATGCTCCGTGCTCCTGCTGGCACGTGTTAACAGGAGAATGTTACAACTGAAATACGGAGGATATTCTGGTCCTATTCTATCCATTCCCACTTTCTGATGTCTTTTGGTTGGGAGTTCTTGTGCAAGTGGCACCTGCACCTGTCAGAGGCACTATTCCCAAGCTGTGAGAGACTGCTCTCTGCTTCAGGGACTGAGCACTTTGTTGTTACTCAACTGTAAAAGCATGCCAGAGTGCAGATGTCCAGTGCTGATGTCCCAGGAGGGGCATCTTCTAAAGCTGGAAGCAAGTCTTGCATTTTTTCTGGCTGTTAATGCTGTCACTTGCACATCACCAATGATGGCTGGAGTTTGTTGCAGTGCCCGCTGCTTACTGGTGTTACTGAGGAGCTCAGCACTCTCTGTTTGTCCTTTCTTTGTAATTTCTAAAGACTGGAACTATGATTTCCTGTTTTCCAATCATTTCCAAGAGGCAAACAGTAAGAACAGTTGAATGTGCTCTGTGACATTATTGCAGAGTGTTGTTGAGGCTGCTGGGCTGAAGGAGTTGGGCTTGGGAATGTGAAGTTAGCCCTGTAAAGTACTAGCAGCCTTGCAAGGGTGATAGTGCCTTTTTATTGGGGTTTGCTTTGCTTCCTCCTGCCAGCTCCTTAGGAAAGGCAGAAGTATTTTCTTAACCTTTAGGAGGAGGTGAAACTCCGAGCAGGCTTACCTGACTGGAGTTACTCTGTTCAACACCAGAGGAGAAGAGCTAATCTCAGTTCCAGATCCAAAAAACCCACCTGTACTGTGACAGTTAAGATTCAAATCTTGCCCTTTCCTCTTAGGTGTGGCTGTGCCCAAAATAGGAAAATGTGCAAATTCCGTTTGGGTCAAGTTAGCTGAATCCAAATCCCAGCTCCAAGCTTTGGGCAAGTTTGAGCTGCAGGCTTTCTGCTGACTCAGTTTCAGCCCAGCTGTATCTGTAGGCTGGCTTCTGAAGAGCCCAGAGCAGTGTTTGTCTTGCTTTCTCCGTCGCTTATCTGGTACAGAACCCCCAGCAAGAAAAGGTTCCTGCCTACACTTTTTCTTTCTTTTTTTTTTTTTTTTTTTTTGGAGAGAATGAATAATGTGGCAGTGTTCCTTTTTATTCATTGAAGAGCTGTGTAGGGCCTGGGCAACAGAGCATTGTGAGCCAGATGCAAATCAAGGTTGATGAGGAAGTTGGGTGGTTTTCCTAAGAAGTCAAAGTACTGTCCTGATCACAAGAAAATTGCTGCAATTCACCTTGCCATGAAGAGCAATATGAAACAGCAGCAGGCCCTTGGGAGCCAAAATACATTTCTAACAAAGTCCAACTGAAACCACCTTTTTAGAGTTATCTCTGTTTCAGTTTTTCTTTCGAAAAGGAAAATCCCATCAAACAAGCTGTGCAGTGTGTTTCAGAATACACAGCTGGGAGTACGTGGAGTCCAGGCTGAGATGCTCACTCTGCACTGAGGCAGCATAAAGAAGCAAAGGTGAAGGTACCCCACCTAAGGAGGTGGTCAGACAAGCATCCTTTGGGGTTAGGTCTTTGTGTTCCATTTAGAGTTTTGGTGCAGCTGTATACTGGAAGTTCAATATATGCTGAAACTCTTGGGAGCAGGAAGTATTCAGCGTGTTCCAATGTATTTTTGCATCAAAGGTGTTACGAGCCAACTGCCTTCTTGGTTTTATCTCCTCCTTGCTAGAGTGATTGGTAGTGGCATTATTCGCATCTTAAAGGAGGGTGCAAGCTGAAGCTGTAAGAAGAGAAAGAAAAGCTGATTGTCTCAAGCAGGGTGTCTTTTCTAATTTTCTAAGAGCCTAGAAAATAAATCACAGGCAACTGGAGGATGGCTCAGTCCTGCACTGGGCTGCAGACCTGCTGGCATCTCAGAGTATTCTGCCCATGGCTTGTCAGTTTTGCCACCGCTGAAATGAAGCTATTGAGGTTGTATCCTCCCTTGGTTGCAAATGCACAGAAAATGCCTGTAGTTGGAAGTTGTGTTCCTTATAGTGGGGAAAGTCCTGAGAAACTCCAAGCTCCTGGCTTTAGTATTAACCAGATGGTACCAAGCGGTTGCTCTTGTTCCGCAGCAGCATGTGTGTGTGCATCCGTGGATGCTTGTTCAGCCCATCCTTCACCTAACAGCCCAGTGTCTCTTACCACACCACCCTGCTCTTCTTTCTGAAGCCTAGAATCACATTCTACTTTAGGAGGACAGCGGGCCTGAAGAGGAGGCAAAATCCTGGCGCCTTCTAAGCACTGTTACAGGCTGGCATATCCTCTGCAGGCTGAATAGTGATGGTGACAAATCTTCTGTGGTTACGATAACATCCTATTTATTCACCTCAGTGCTGTCTGCAGATCAACAAGCTATCTCCCTTCTGCCACTGGCTCTCTCTTCTTGCAAAGTCCAAAGTGCACGTGAAGCTGCTGTGTGAGTAGTTAGGCTTCTTCCACAGCTAGAGAAATATGAGGAAAAGCCCTGGTATCTGCTGGTAGCTGAGCTGTTTAGTTCCTGTTGGATTTATGGACTAGAAACTGAGTGTGATGGAATGATAGGGATTCCTTTGGGGACTTCAGGCTGTGTGATGTGGGATTTGCTTACGTTAGTGTGACTTGAAGTGCTACAGAGAGCAGTGTGGCACAGGTTCGAATACCCTCGAGTAAGAACTTGGTAAGTCTGCGGTGCTGTTTCTCTTCCTCACTTTCCAGTAATGGCTGGTTCTGTGAAGCAGTTGTGCCTGTGGCAAATTGTCAGGAAGCCAGTGAAATTGAGTGGTTGTGTCTTGATATGTGGATTTAAAATGTCGAGTCACATCAAGTGCCTCGGTTTCTCTACGTGTAAAATGATGCGTGGTTCTGTAGAGAGCTCTACAGCTCAGCAATGAGATGTTTGCGTGCAAGACAGGCAAGAGCCCCCAGCTTGAGGAAGGGATGAATAGACACTGTTTAACTTCTTCCAGTAATGATGTCATCCTGACTGCCAGAAATAAAGTCCTTATCTTTCAGTTGCCAGGCAGAGAAAGCAGTGCACTGGTTGGTAGGGTTTTTTTTCCTTCTCAATGATTGATGCTTTATTGCGTTTCCTGCTTTGAATTCACTCCTAGCTCAAACATGGGACATAAAGAAACCTTGACAGTTCCCACAAGTCCATTGACTGACGATGTGTCTGTCCAGGTGTTTGAGTGGGACATGTCTTGGAATCCAGACAAGGTGTTAAAGGAGTCAGTCTTACAGGCACATGGCTTTGCTGCTGGAAAGAGAGTGTTTTCATAACCGGTGTCTGATGCAGCTGAGAACAGTAGCTGCCCTGAACACTTGCAGTGCTGTGTCTCCTTAAAGCCTGGAGGCAGAGAGGGGATTCTGGCTCTGCCTGCTCTTGCCTGCAGTCTTGCCATCCCTCATTGGTGGCTGCAGCTGGAAAGAGCTGCTCTGGTGAGTTCCTTGTGAGATTCACAGGTTAATAAAATTGTGGTATGAGAGGGAGAAGCAGAAGGTGGGCCACTAGACCTGAAGGACCCGTGTTGCTGGAGGAGAGCAGTATGTACCATCCCTCAGGATGTACTCAGCTAGGTCATAAGTTGTGATTGCCTCGGGGGAAGCCTTGGAGACTTGCTCTGGGGGAAGCATCTACAGAATTCTCTCCTGCAAACTGTCATGCGTGGGGGTGGGATGAGGTCTGTTACTGTGCTGACAAACAGCTGATGGGTGTGCTTCTCTGACTGTCATCATGTTTACTTCACATATCCCTCTCCACAGGCCTGCATCCCAACATAACAGTGAGTTGGGATAGACGTGCCCCACACTGACTCTTTAGAGATGATTTAAGTGTCCTAAACTTACGTTTAAAGTACCCCCTCCATTGTTATGATTTCTTTTTTGCTAAGATGGGAAGAACTGAGCCAAAAAAAAATGATTGCAGTCTGTCCAACTGCTCTGAACAGTTCAAGGCATCCAGCATTTCTCAGGGGCAGCTGTTAGTCCATCAAGCTTGTCTGAGTGAATTGAGAGCGTGAGAAGGAATAATGTATTAAAATTAATTGGCATTTCCATTTTTTACAAATCATACTTCAAAAAATTCATTCCCAGACTTTCAGCAGTGCTAGGCAGCTTGCCGTTCTGTGGTGTGAAAGCAATCCTTTCTCTTCTCAGGTGGGGTTTGGGCCACCCAAGCAGAACTTTATTAGCCCAGGGCTGGAACTCCTCGGGGGCTTCCACTGCGTGGGTGGTGATTCCCTGATTCAGGGAATTCAGTGCATGAAATATCTTCAAACCTCCTTGTCTTAATTTTTTACCCTAGGAGTGTTTCAGAGCGTGGCAGGTCTGTTCATTGTTCTTGTGCCTTACCTCTGCTCACGTGCAGCAGTGGGCACACATTGCAGTTTGCAACTCTGATGGCTGATTATTACATTTTTTAATGTCTCTTCCTGTGTACTTTCCCTGAGGAGTGTCTAACTTTACATGAGCTGAGATGATCCCCTGAGGGAAAGGGAAGAACCTCCACGTACTGGAGGTTTCTTCCCCCTTCACACCTCTGGGTGCAGCAGGTACCCTGGCAAAGGTCCTTCTCAGCCCCACTGCCTGCAGCGAGGCCCTCGTGGAAGTGTTTTACCCATGCAGGGCACCCTGCACCCAGGGAGGGCTTTTCTGCTGTATCCAACACGTAAGCCCCTGCCTCTCTCTTTGGAAAGCATAAGTGCTTTCAAAAGGCAGTGTTTGGGTCTGTGGAGCTACAGCCAGACCCCCTTCCTGCACGTGTCCAGGGTCTGGTGTGAGGAATGTGAACAAGCAGACAAGCTTAAGTATGGCTTCTAGTCACCGTAATACACTGGTGTGGATAACACCTGCAGAACCTTGTGCCAAGCTCTGTCCTGCCTTTCTGGGCCTAGCTGTGTGGGCATGCCCAGGATAGATCTGGATCTTTTTGTTTGACTTTCTTTTCTGCTTTGGGACTGTGCCTCTCCCTTCCTAGCCTGCAGTGGTGTGTCTCTTCTTTCGAAGCAGAGAAGGGGGAAATGCCTCTTTTGTGGGTGTTGGGGCTGAACCAAATAGGTTTCCCTGCAATGTGAAATAATGTGACCAAAAAAACCCAACTATGTAAGGAATCTGGGTTTTTAAAGCCATATTCTGAGCTTTCCTTGGAAAGATGTGGCAGGTGGCAAACACCCCAAGGGAGTGTCTTCTATTTCTACTCCCTCTTCTTGCTGTGAGAAAGGTCACACTGGTCCCTCTGCAGACTGATGCTTTTAGTTTATTGCCACCTGACTCCTCTCAGCTTGCCCTCCAGCAATTTACTGGAGGGAAAAAATAGGTCATCCTAGCACAGTTTGGGTGGAAGAGGTTTCAGCGTGAAGCTTTTATGAGTGAGAAGTCTCTTTGGTGCTACTCAGCTGGTTTCACCAGCACATCTGGTCACTCGTGTGCGCTGTGCAGCTGCAGTGGCTTTGTGTTGCATCAGGCTGCTGCCAGAGCTGCAGGAGAGCCCTCTATCTACCCCTCCTTGTACGTCCTGTCATCTGAGCAGAGGATGGTGCAACTTCTTGCCTCTTGAAAGATGGGGAGCTTTGTTCAGCCTGTACTTGTGTTCTGCAGTCAGCTGGCTGTTAGCAGCCCGAATTAACCGGTGTGGGTTAATCTAACAGGCTGTATGGTACTGCTGTGGTCCTGCTAAAGCTGGGTGGGGTGGCAGTCCTGGTGGAGCCTGAGAAGGTTGCTGTGATGAATGTGGGCTTTAAGGTATATGGTATGTGTGCTGCAGAGACTCAATGGTACTTTGGGCTTCCTGTAGTTGAAGCCATGATGGTTCAGGAAGTGGTGTTTAGCTCGGTAAGAGTTAGTACCAGAGGATATTTTCTGCTACGAGCTGTAACATGAACAACTTGGCTTTGGGCTGAGTTACTTTGAATCAAAAATAAGTGTTATATAGAAAAAAAATATGTGCAAGTTGAGGCTTTGCCTAGCCTGCAGAAATGTTACTGATGTGGCCAACTCCTGAGGAGTCTGCACAAAGCCAAGGTCCTGCCCCTGCCACAGACTTAGTGCCAATTCCCTGCTTTCCTCTTAATCTCAGGGATTCTGTCACAAGTTTTCCAACCCAAATTAGCATCTGTCTCTCCTCCAGATAAATCAAGGCCAGCAGAAGGGTCACCCTTGGCTGTTTCAGAGCCCTGTCAGGTTGCAGAGAAGAGGTCAGGACTGCACTCTCCCCAGCCAGCACACTCTTTAGGGTAGAGGTGAGTAGCTGCAATAGGATTTGAATGGAACAAAGGAAAGCAAAGGCTAAGCCTGTGCTTTAGGAAGCTATTAGTCCAATGTAACAAACTGGGGGAGGGAGGGGGGAGCTCATAGTTGAGCTGTGGGCTATTGTGTGTCTTAGACATATTTGAGATCATGGTTTTCATCTTGGGAACTTGTAAGACACTTTGAATAGTTGGGAAATTCATGGTCTCTTGAAATTATTACTGTGGTTTCTTTCAGAGTTTGAATTCATTTTTGCTTTCACTTCCTCACTCATTTCCACCAGTGCACTTAGTTATTTAAAACACAGTTTTGAAGGGTTGTTCCTATGAAATAGGATCATTCATCACTGTTTCAGGTCTTTTGATGGTCAGCAGCCATCTATTTGGGTTCCTTGGTGCTTTCACCCCATTTTTCGTCAGAAGGTACCTGTGTAGCAGCCAGGTTACTTCCCTGGGTGAAGGAGGCTTGGTGGGGAAGGTAGTGCCTACTTTCAGCCAGGTCCTGCTCCTCAAGAGCTGAAGCCAGCTTGCACCAGAGACTTTTGTGTGCAGCTGTGGGACTGTTGCATCTAAGGCAGCAAATGCAAAGTTCACAAACAGGATTCCTGCCCTCTCTGCCTTGGCATTTGCTAGGTAGTCTTGTGGAGTTGGCACTTGCTGTGCTGCCCTTACCCCTTTCTTGCTCTGGGACTTCCTGTACCAGGTATGATTATTTGGGCTGATGATCTGCCATCAGCTGTGCCTGGCTGGGCGAGGAGTGATCACTGTGCTGTCACTGACTCCTCTGCCCTCCTTACATGCCTCTCCCCTAGAGTGCTGCCCAGCCCCAAGACAGCCCTGCACATGCACCATGGGGGCAGAGGAGCTTGTGACCCAGGTCCTGTTTTCTCCTTTCTTCCTAAGTAGGCCTCCTTGGAGCCTTAGCTGAGTTGTGCTCATGTAACTTAGAAGCCTTTGATGGCACTTCGTTCAACCTTCCCCATCCTGAGATGTGTGTTGTGGGAATATTGCAGTAAGCCTGAGTATACACACGTGTATCTGTGTGATGGGTGGGGGGGGAGATGCCCTTGAAGAGCTGCAAATGTGTAACAGTGTCAGCTGGGTGTTTCACTTCAGAGTATGCTGCTGTGCACTCCCACCCAAGGAGCTCCCCTGCCCTCACTAAGTCCTCAGGAACTTCTCTGTGGTAACACTGCTATTCATTCCAGCCTCTGGTGCTATGAAGGGTTGTCCCTCCCTCCCCTCCCCAGCACCACCTCATGGCTTTAAAGCCCTGTCTGTAGGTTTTGTTGCTCCACTGTCTTCCCTGTGTCTGTGGAATGAGGAATTTCATGCCCTCATTCACCTGAATAGGGCCCTTCTTGCTGTGACAGTTGTGCTTTTGTTATCTTTTCTTTCCTTTTTTTTTTAAGGACTGCCAGTGTGTGATGGGCAGCCCTCTCCAGAAATACAGCTACACATCCCTAGACAGGTCATGGCCACACTTATGAGCACTGCTGCAAGATTGTTGTTTGATGGGATTTTATTTATTTTTTTTTTCCTTTTATCCTTTTCCTTCTTACTCTTTTGCAGGGCAAGGACTTCTGGTCTGAAGCAGAGGGTGACAAGAGGTGCTCCATCTTTGAATCCATCATGGAACAGGTTAGATGCAAATGTGACTGAAGTCAGTGGTTCTCTTATGCACTTGTTCTGAGAGATCTCAAAGGGCATAAGTCTTGGCAAACGTTGGCTTGTGTTCTTCTCATTCCCAGAGCTCCTGCAGGTGTCCTGACCCTTCTCTGAGTACAGAGGAGTAGATGGAACCACTTAATTTGCAAGCTGCTTCCTTGTTACCTCAGTGTGACGCTTCCCCTTCAAACTGCAGCCTGGAGATGCAGCTATTTAAGAGACTACAGTGTTTATTGATGGAGCTACAAACAACTAAAACCAGTAAATTAAGACATACCACTGTGAGCAATATTAAACACAGTTCTGAAGCAGCTGTTTGTCACACTTAAATCTCACTAACAACATTGAACTGCTGTTGAAATGTCTGCCATCCTCCCCACCCCACCTGGTGTCAGGCTACAGTCCTAACAGTCGTTGCTCTGCCCTCCCACAGGCCTTTTCAACTTAAACCTGATCACTGGTCCAGTGGGTTGTTCAAGGGAATTGCCACTGGTGCCCCAGTGACCTTGGGTCACAGAGTGAGCTTCACTACTGTCTGTGAACATCCGTGCTCGGGTCATGGAAGGTCTGCCTTTTGTTGATCTTTGACTGATCCTGTACCTTATTTTCCATTTGTTTCCATTCCTGGACTCCTTTTTGTTGCCTTTGTTGTTCCTTTCCTCTGCCCCGTCTCCTCTCGAGTAAGCAACCTGTCCTTAATTATTTTTTATTAATTTTTTCCAGTTTTGCTACTGTTGCCTAGGCAATAGGGGTCTTGTATGCTATTACTGACATGGTTATGTAGTTACAGGTGATGTTGCAAGGTTCCACTCCCCAAAAGGTTCCTGAAATTCCCTCTAAGTTATCAAGTTTGTCTTGGCTGCATATTGATTACCCCACCCAATACAGTTGGCAAGACAAACCATTCTGCTTAAGCCTTGATTCTTCTCCCTAGCTATGGTTGAGCCTAAGTGTTTTCTTATCTGGTAGGCAGACAGTCTGCATACCAGAGTAAGGATTTTCTTTCTCACTCTGCTTGCACAACACCCTGTTCTCTTAGCTGATTAAAATTTTTGGACCATCTCCTGGTTTTCTACAGAGGCCTGAGTTGCTTGTGAGGCCCCATGTTCCAGTGGGACCTCTTCTTCACATCAGTCTGCCTGCCTCACGTATCTGCTCACCCTGAGTAACTAGGGCACTCTGTACCACCTTGCTTGAAGGTGGCTGGCTGTGACTGTGGAGGCAGCACGTGCCTGTGTTCTGGGGGTGAACGTGCCCGTGTAGATGACACCAGGCACCACTGATCTGCCATCTCATGGTCTTTGGATCTCTACAGGGAGCTGAACAAGTTTATTATCAAACGAAATACAACAAGGGCAGGTGCAGAGGCTGGCATCTGGGAAAGAATAACCCCAGGTACCAGTGTAGGTTGCGGGCTGACTTGTTAGAGAGTAGCGTGAGGGAAAAGGACCTGGGGGTCCTGGGGGACAGCAGGATGACCATGAGCCAGCAATGTGCCCTTGTGGCCAAGAAGGCCAATGGCATCCTGGGGTGTATTAGAA
>WTSP01013991.1:0-11582 GCA_025331215.1 Actenoides lindsayi
CTTCCCTTCCCCTCCCTTCCCTTCCCTTCCCTTCCCTTCCCTTCCCTTCCCTTCCCTTCCCTTCCCTTCCCTTCCCTCCTAAAACTGCCAATAAGCATCCCAGAGTCCACCAAAATCATCTATATCTGAAAAGCACAGGGAGTGGGACTGACTTTCTTTAGCTATAGGCATTTGCAACATAGGTGTCAATTGGGTGTTGGAAAGAGTATGTTGCCTACATCACAGCTCCTGAGACTAGGCTCCCTTCATCATTAGCTCACAGGAAAGACCCTCAGACCTATTTTAGAAGCCTACTTTAGGGTAAGAAGTTTTGTGTCCCAAAAGGGCCTCCTTCTGCTGTTGAGTGTGAAGGGAATCTAAGATAATGTTGCTTTCTCAATAGACATTTGTGTCACCAGCAGCTTTAATAAATGGTACTCTGACCATGATAATTACTCATGAAGCTACATTGTTTTTAATCCCAGTGTAATCTCCCACTGAATTTTATTCAGTCTTGGAATTCACTGTTCTGTTGGTTTCTTGTAATTTAGCAATTTTCACATCATTTGATCAATCGAGATCATCTTCAGTGACATCTGATGATTTGTTTGCCTGGTTTTGCAATTTGGTGGTCTTCTTAATAACAGTGAAAGGAACAGTGTCATGCTGCTAAATGTTCACTGCTGCCCATACTTCCTCCAGTCTCCGGGCAGGGTGTTTAATGGTCCATTGCTGCAACAGTCAAGACATTGGATCAAAATACTATCTCTGCTGGTTTACTTCCTGCAGTATGTGGAGACTGCAGCTGATCCTCTATCTGGGGATGGCAACCCTGTATTTGATGGTCAGGCTTTGGTAGCTGAGTATTCCCAGAAGCCGCCAAGCCTATGCAGGGTCCATGGTCTTAACTAACCTCATCCCTGGTCAGTTCTCCTTGTTGCTCACAAGGTATTTGTTTGACCACTCAATTGATTGGACTTTGTTATAATTCCTTGTGGGAATGTACCTTTAGGAACAACATTCATTGCTGGCTACAGAAATAACAATCTCAGCACAGCGGGCTGTTTATTATGTTAGTTCAGCAGTAAAACACTGAAATATACTTGGCAACAATCTTCATGCCTTATTGCAATTTTTAAGACTGTAGTTGTTTGACTCAAATAGCAGTGTGCTTGTTAAGGTTGTTTTGTTTCCAGTACATGGAATAGAGCATGGTTTGTATTCATCTTAATGAACTGTTACCTCCATACTGTCCAGTAGGAACAGATGGTGATCCACGTTCTCCCAAAGGACAGCTGAATTATTAATTCCTTTTACATTAATTGTAGGCAGGTATCCCACAGTATACTTGAGTGATTTTATTCTTTGGTAAGAACAAAATTCACATCACCTCTGCATGAACAGCAACTCGTGGTCATAATATCAGAATCTGACTGAATCAGTATGTTAAAAATATTGATGTCAATGTTACCTGATCTCACAGATGGTTTCTCAGGATGCTTGGTGATAGGATAACTCTGTTATCTATTTGACACTTACCTTCCAACAAACGTATTGCTCACACCTTCCAAGTATTGCTAAGTTATGCCTTTATTGCTAAATAATAACTGTAGTAATAAAAATAAGTGTCTTTTACTATGTCCAAGAATATTTATTAATCTTATTCTCATTTCTCTCACAAGAAAAGTTGCTATTATTTAAATTCTTTAGAAATGAAATACTTCCCTAATTCTACACAAATCCTTGTACATGCTATCCAAGGTACATTTCTATAACTGCAACTTCAAGCCACCGATTAAGCAGATCACTCAGCTGTTAACCTGCATCTTTAACCATTTTAACAGTGCTTAAAAACTTGATAAATGTTGTGGGGACTTTCTCCGTTTCACACATGTGACTTGGTTTTTTGTCTCCCCAGAGTCTGTTCTCAAATAGTAACTGCATTGATTCTCCCTTTGGGTATGATACTCAGACTTTACAGAAACTGGTAAACATCCTCAGATGTCTAAAATTGTTATCCTGGGGCACAAATCTAACTTTTTGTTTCTGACATCTTATGCCCCTACTGTTGCTTCCTGGCATATTGATATGTCTGTTTTCAGTGTCAGCAAAACAAGGTCTTGAAGGAACTTCAAGTTCTACGGGCCTTGCCTTCAGCTTGAATCCACATACTGGATAGTTTAATAGCCTGTTACTCTCAACCACAGATGTTCATTCACATCTGTTTCTCCTTCTGCCTTCCTCTCCATTTAGTAATCTTTCTCCCATATCTCTGTCAAGAAAGCTGCTATTGCTTATATTCTCCTGAATTTAAATACTTCCCAATTTTTCACACAAAGCATGATGACATTTGGTGAGTATATTTAAAAAATATTCTTTATTTCCATGAGAAAGCTCCCAAAGCCCTTATTTTGGATAAGCTCATACATTATATTTTTTTCCAGAACAACTTCAAGATCATTGCTTTACAAAACATACCTAATGGTGAAGCTTTCCAAGGTGAAAACAAATTTAAACTGAGGCAGTTATATCTTTCTTAAGTCCTTTCCCAAGTACCATGTAAGTCTATAGTAGTATTAGGAAGTATTTAATCTTTATTGTACATATAGTATGAATAAACGTACAGATGCCTACCTCTGTAAAAAAGAATCATCTTTAGTGAGAACCCTTGCAATATATGATAACCATGGAACAAGTGAAAGAAGTACATTAAGAGCAGAAATGAGTCCATGTGACAGAAATAGGCCTATACCTGGTAAACACCTTTTCTTGTACATTTCTGGCCAATCAATGAGTAAATTGCTCTGCTTCTGCTGACAAGACCAAGCTCAAGGCCTCCCACTACTGTTCAGGATCTTCCCTTCCTTCTCTGCATGAGCACTGCAAATAATCAGGCAGAAATCCAGTTCTGGCTTTTACTGGCAGGTTTGTATGCTGGACTCAATGGAGGGAACTCTGGTCTAAATTAAAATTTCTATTGATCCTTTTCTTTTAATAAACTTTTTATACCAGCAGAAAAAAAACTAGAGGGTTTTATAGGAGAAAAATAACAGTCATTTTTGGGAAAAAACTCTTCAGAGCACAGCTTGAATAGCCAATATTAATTATCTTGCAAGTATTTTTTAATAACCTCAGTACAAAGAATCTAGAAAGTCATGGAGGCCACATGTGACAAACTCATATAACAATGCACAGAAACACATTTAAAGCTCTGTATTTCCATTTCCAGAGGGACACAAGACATGGAAGAGTGTGTTCATCTCTCAGATTGTTTATACAAGAGAGAAGATTATCTTTTATAAATCCTGAAAGACTTGTTCTGTCAGAAGAAAGAAGGATTGTTTTGTTTTGTTTTGTTTTTCCCAGAAGAGAGTCTGGAGTCCCTGTGGCAACCAGACTCCAGAATAAATGTGCAGAAGGTGATGAACACATTTGCGGGCAACAGTTGTGCCACCTATACCAGTACACCTGTGTAATTTCTGTCTGTGTTAGCACAATCAGGATGGGATAGGAACCACCTCTGCTTACTTTTACAGCTGAATTCACTGTCAGAAAGTGGTTGCAAAGCCTGCCCACCCAGATTCTGTTAAAAATAATAATTTCTGCTTCACTTAGCCTGGGCTGATTGATGAGATGTTGAAAAAAGGCTGAGCAAAAAAAGGAATCTGTGGCTTCTTGTGAGTGGTTGCTGAGAATATTCCTCCAGGTTATGCACTGAATTCCCAGTTCTTAACCAAGTAGTGAGCTAAGTGTATTTCTGGAAAGTGCTTCAGGCTCACATTCTACCTTTCTTGGGGATTCTCTGTGCCGAAGTTCAAACTTTGCATTTGCTTCCAGGGACCACTGAGATCATGTCTTGTCTCCACAGCCTTCATTGCACAAGGATTAACTTTAGATACTAACATAAAGCACAGTTACAGCCTGCTTATGCCTCAGTCAGCACCTAAGGCATCCCTTAATGTCTAATTTGAGACAGCAGGTACTGACCTCTTGTCTAAAACAAAATTTTTCAATGTAAAAAAATTATCCTCCTGAGAAGCCAGGAAATAACTAAAATAGATATGCCCGGGTGGTTTTGTGTGCTCTGTGGTTATAAGTTCCTCTGAGGAGCACTCAGGAGTATTGTTGACTGTGATCCAAGTGGCTTGAATACCGTGTTTCTTTCAGAGCTTCTTACCACACTGATTTTCAGATTATTCACTGAACCCACTGATCCTTTACGAACGTGTTCCACTCAGCTTTAAATGAGGTAGGTAGACAGCAGCAGAGACCAACAGTGTAAGAATGTAATTTGGATGCTGTGAATGCATTCCTTTGTGCTTTCAAGTTGATGCACTGAGGTGTAGCTGAATTCTGTGTTTAAAAGCAGCCTAAATTAAAAGTATATTTTTTATTGTGAGTTTCTTCAAAAATGTAGGATTTACGTCAGCACTTCTTTAGATTTGGTAGAACTGAGCACTGTAAAACCCGATCACTGTGAATGTGCTACATACTCTCCATAATTGCAAAATGAACACGGTTTAATAAATTTCAGCACACAGCACATTTATAAGCTCTGTATTTTGGCTGCTGGCTATTCACTGTGTATAATTGCTCCAGAAAAATAATAATGTGAAGTAAAATAGGAATTCTGTAACTGGTTAAATACAGATCTGACAGAAAACAAACTCCTTCAGAAGGTGTCCTGATATGTCCCCAGAACACTGAATAAGACAAGGCTTCTGCAATAAAAATAGTATGGAAAGATACATTTATGATTTTCTTTACAATAGAAAGGGCTCAAAATGAGTTTGCATGAGTGACATTCATTGTGCCATAATGTTACATGAAGATATTTGACTTTATCATAACAATAGTGTTCTCAGAAAACAAACACTAACTTTTACTGCTAAGTTTTTCTACTTACTTGTGCCACCAACACAATTTTGACCCTTCAGATTGACAACACAGACTTTGCCATTTGAACTTACAAAGACTGCATTTAAATTGTGGATCTGGGAATACTTCCAAGTGCCGGGATCTAGGTGTTCACCCAGCTAAGCTGTACCCTCCTGCTGGACATGGATTTTGCCCTGATGGCTCCATCATGTCTCTGCTTCCAGTGAAGAGAACACACATGCACCCACTAGACAGGAGATAGGACATGCTGCAGTCACAGCCCCACTCCAGATTTTGCTTAATGGTGCTCTGGTGTCCATGTATTCCCCTGCTGATTATTTTCCCTCCTGATGGGAAAGGTTATGGAGCAGATCATCTGGAGTGCCATCCACCACAAGTACAGAACAATCAGGTGATCAGGCCCAGTCAGCACGGATTTATGAAAAGCAAGTCCTGCATGACTAATCTACTATGACATGGTGACCTGCTTGGTGGATGAGGGAAAGGCTGTAGATGTTGTCTACCTAGATTTTAGTAAAGCTTTTGACAGTGTTTCCCACAGCATTCTCCTGGAGAAACTGTCTGTTCATGGTTTGGATGGGTGTACGCTTTGCTGGATAAAAAAATGGCCCAAAATGTTGTGGTGAATGGAGTTATATCTAGTTGAAGCTAGTCACAAGTGGTGTTCCTCAGGGATCAGTACTGGGGCAAATTCTAGTGAAGGGTCTAGAGGACAAGTCTTGCGAGGAGTGGCTGGGGGAACTGTGGTTGTTCAGTATGAAGAAAAGAAGACTCAGGGGGGACCTTATAACTGCGACAACTACCCGAAAGGAGGTTCCAGTGAGGTGAGTGTTTATCTCTTCTCCCAAGTAACAAGTGATAGGACAAGAAGAAATGGCCTCAAGTTTCGCCAGGGTAGGTTTAGATTGGATATTGGGAAATATTTCTTCACTGAAAGGGTTGTCAAACACTGGAAAAGGCTGCCCAGGGAAGTGGTTATGTCACCATCCCCAGAGGTATTTAAAAGACGTGTAGATGTGGCACCTGGGGACATGCTTTAGTGGTGGACTTGGCAGTGCCAGATTAATGGCTGGACTTGATCTTAAAAGTATTTTCCAACTTAAACAATTCTCTGATTCTGACCTGATATTTCTTTCTATTAATCTGTGGTCTTTTCTTTGTCTCTCTTCCCATGACCATTCTGCTCTTCTCATCCATCTAGCTCCATTCTTACCTCCTCTAGCTCCCCTACTCTCCTCCCAGCTGTGGTCTCCTCCTGTAGCTAGTTCCTTTCCAGATGCCTTATCACTTTTCAGGCTCTTTCTGCTCCCTTTATTTCTCCCATATGCATTTTCCTATTTCGGTCTTCTTTCCTTTCACCAACACCTTCAGAAGCTATCTCACCCTCTTTCCTGTTCTCTCCTTGTCTAGATTTTTGTCTCAGTCCCATTTCTTACTGATGTCTACTTTTCAGCCTGTCATTTCTCTTATTCCTCACCCCATGTCCTTTCTTGGCAGTCCTAGCTTTTCCCCCTCTCCTTTTAAACTCTGTAGGTTTCCAGTTCTTTAACTAAGACTGGTATGATCTCCCAGTTCTCACCTTCTTGTCAAATTAGTTTGTCCCCCTTTTCCGCCTCTGTTCCAAAACTACATGAGGCATCTTTTGCCTGCATGGACAGTGATCCTGCCTCCTTCTCCAGGATATGTCTTCTCTTTTAATGAGCAAAGTGTAGCACCTTTCTCAACCTTAATCATGCACTAGCAAGGAGCTGATAAAGACGCATTCTCCACTTTTCTCCTGGTGTCTGGCTTCCCTCCAGCCATGGTAGCTATCAGTCCTGCCTCTAAGACATGAATGCACTAAGTTCTTCAGCATTCCTTTATACTTGAATAGTCTGTCCATGGAAGTGCAATTGCAGTTCTTGGCAACTCATATAAAGACTTCATTTCCCTAGCAAGTGGATCAGTAGCATTCTTTTCTTTTTAGTGTTGAAGAAGTTCCTCTGTAATGTTTTCCCTTTGTGTTTACTGGCACAATTTCTATAGCTTGTCCCCCCCAAAAATACCACACTATGAAAAATAAAATGGCTGTCTTCTGGACATGAAAAGGGTTTTTACTTTTGCAATTATTTCCTAGCAAGGGCTCTCTGTTTTAAGAGTACGATGTCTCCAAGGACTTGCCAAATTAAATACTGTGAAATTCTCTCTGAATTAGGCACAGAGGTGTACAGAATAATTTTAGTAGTTCAAACCAAGATACTAATTCACTGAAAAACACAGCAAGATTACCAGTTTGCAACATTTTGCCACCTGGGTTCTACAATTTGTGTCAATAGCAGAGGATAAAAGAGAAGTATGAATTAAAGATTGTACCAGTGTTTTGGAAACAGGAATGAATTGAAGATAAGCTCAGCACAAATGGCTGATCAAATGTCATACTCTGCAACTCTAAAGATAAGTTTTAAAGACTTACTTAAAGGTCAATATCTCTTTAAGCCCTGCAAAAACCATCTCCTGTGACAGCAACTTTTCTTGTGATGTATAGCAGAATTATACAAATGCGTGATACAAGTTTATTTGTCTGGCATATGGAGATAGCATGTCATGTTTACAGCTTAGTTGCATCTGAGGGGGGATTGGGAAGCACATCCTATTCCTGAGGGCAACATGTAATTTTCTAATAAATAAGGAGTGATGATGGATGAAAATGTAAATCCCTCAGACATTCTGAATTCCATTATGACTTTTACATATAACTGTTTAATGATTTCCTGAGGGGAAAATATCACCTTGTATTTAGGGAACTGTAGTCTGGAAGATTTGGTGAAGGAGATGTCCTAGAAAATATTGGTAGGAATGAAGGGGTTCTTCAGGAGATATAGCTGCTTTTTGTAAGGTACCCTGTTTCTCAGGTCTCCTCATTTATTTCAGGCATAATGCAGCCTTCACAATGCTACATTAGTATACTGCAGGATTTTGAGCTGTTAAATGTAAATCTACATAGCACTAGGGAAAAAATAATTAGGGAATAGGAATCTGCTAGAATCCATCAAAGCAGCGCCAGATAGCTGTTGTCACAGCCCAGCTGAAATAGAAACACTGACCAAGATTTTCCTCTGAGAGGCACCATTGTTCCTTGGTGCCTCCATAGAAGTCAGCATGAATTTATTGCATATGCCTATTGATAAAAATGAAAGATGTGTAAGGGGATTCATAATACTTGCCTTGTTTTTCCTGTTCTGATTTTTTTTTTTTTTCAGAATCAACTGTGAAGTTAAGGGGGTACCACATGTAGAAAGCATTACAAAAGGATGCAGGTTGTTTATTTTGTTCCGTATGTTACAATCAGCACTATCAGCATGAGATAGCCAGGTCTGTTTGCAAGGATTGTGATCACAGGCGTGCTGAATGTGAGTCAGTAGTAATCTGGATATTTTGCACTGGAAATGGCACGTCATTATAATGTGAATATCTGTTGAATTTTTTGAGGCCTTGTTGTGCCAGGAATTCAGCCTTTGGTGCATCTCTAACGATGCTTCAGTTTGGATCAGCAGCGCACTCCCGAAGCAAACCTCCTAACTGTCCCCTTGCTGTCAGGGACTGACCTGGGTGTGTATGACATGGATCCCTTTTCAGCCAAACTAAGCTGTAAGATGTCCTCCAGGAGACAGCCCATGATGAAGGGCAGCTACAGGTGGGCATTCAGCTCCCCAGCACGAATGAGCACGAGTCGAAATGAACTCCCCTAAGCAGGCACCACGCCAATGTCATGTGCTCTGCGCTTGCCGTTTGGATCTATAGGCCCATTCCCCCTGCCCAGCTCTACTTGCTTGCGGAGGAGTAGGAAGTCACTCAGCAGGTTACCAAATGGAGGTGTGCTTTGAAGTGATAATTTACCAGGACTCAGGCAGTTATTCACTCTTCCACCTCCCATTAAATCACCTCTAGCTTCAGGTTTTTATTAACCAATCTGACTTTCTCTCTCAAAGGGCATGCAAATAAAAAGGAATACCCATGAGACTCTAGAAATAAAGAGTACAAGTGCTTTCAAATGAATGTATAGAGTACTCTCTGCCAGAAACTACAAGGGAGGAGCAAAATCTTCATATATGTCATCTTACTCATTCTGATGCTAGCAGGCTTTGGTATGCAAATAACAGGGGAGGAAAAGAATGGGAAATAAATGCACCCAGAAGGTACTAAAGTTTCTTGAGAGACTGCAAAAGGATACAGTACTAGATGTTTTTAGAAGAAAAAACATAAGAGAAACATTGAAATAAAAGCTAATAAATGTTAGTAATGGGAAAGTTATTTCCTTTGAAACGAATTGGTAGAAAATGCTAAGTTGAAAAGATTATATTAGGGCTAAGGTTTCCATGTGAAATATTTCAGATTCTAGCAGAAATGGTGAAATATATTACTATGTTTTGAATAAGTGAACTCCACATCAAGGTATTTGAGTTTACTGAGTAGAACAGAAACCACATTATGGTGTTATGCTGCCACAGCACTGCTGGGAAACAGCTTAGAAGGCTGGCTCCTGGGCAGGCTCAGTTCTGGGCTCTGTCATGCTCTTTTCTCTCTGATGGTACAGGATGGGAAGCATAGGTAATTCATTCGGCATGCTCTGTATGATCATAGAAATTAAGAATTCCATGTCAAAGCTTTGCTTTCACAATGCTCATCATGTTTTTCTTCATGAGAATGTGACACCATTGTTGGTAAGAGAAAAATTTTATCCACTTAAGTTTAAAATGTTGGTTAATATTCAGATTGTATTTAATTGTCATTGTCAGAATTTCCAAAATTGAAATTCTAATCTTCACTCAAGACTAATCATGAACGTATAGCAAAACATTCTGTGAAACCATTCTGTACTGTCAAAACAAGACAGCCTCAGATTCCATGTGTCCATAGTAGATTTGGCACGGGTAGTGGCAACAAGCATACCATGCTTGTGCTGCTGTGCTGGCATTCTGGAGGGTGACATCCATGAAAGACAGTCCAAGTTTATTTCTTAGCCTTTTGCAGAACTTGCCATTAAGACATCAACTTCTGAGGTGGGAGGTGGTGCAGACCTCCTCGTGCAAAGTTGTGTTAGGAAGACTTACATGTTTCACGCTTGACAGTGAAGAATTACAGAAGTCACAACTTCTGACTGCTTAGGTGTAAGCTATTGACAGTTTGTACAAGCTAATGAATTAGTCCAGTCCCACAAAGCATAATTGAAATGTCCTGGGAATCACAGCACAGGTGCTAGGATATGTCAGCAGTACCAGAGAGGGGTGAAAGGGTTGGTTGTGCTCAATAATAAAATATTATGAAAATATTCATCCTAAATTGGGCTCTTGCCGTTGATGGATACTTGCCAACTTTGGCCACTCTCTGCCAATAACTCATTTCCCCCATGTTAAATAAGGAAAAACATTACTAAAACAAGATTAAGACTTATGACACACTTAGTTACTGTGGTGGGAACATCACAGGTTCATCAAGTACAATCTTCGTGTTTAGTTTGGGTGAAATGTGCTAAACTAGTCCCCTTTGAATGACAGGAAGAGAAACACTGAATATCCATCTACCGCCCAAGACAAGGTTCCGTGAAAAACAGTGTGTAAGCACGTAATTAAAGATTTATAGTGGCTCATGTGTAGAAGGGGCCATAAGGACACTTTAGAGCTTTCTTAAGTGTCCAGCTTTGCAACTTGCACATTTTTAATACAGGTTTGTTTTTTTTTTTTCAAGTCATCTTGCACAGTAGCAGAGAACGAAAATGAGCAAATGCTGCTCCTCACAAGACTGTCCATCTGGCATAGTTTTTCCATATGATAGTATTAGGAAATGTCAGCTGTCACTTGCAAGTGAATGTGTGTGGGTTCAGCTGCCTAAATTTATCATGAAGGGTGACAGACCTAAAGAAATTCATCCAAAGCTTCATTTCCAGCAGCTGCCACAGCTTTGGATAAAGCATTTATGCTTCATGTGCCTTGCTTACCATCCAAAGGTTAGTTAGGCAGCTGCTAAATTTTAGCCAGTCCCACTGCTGTGGTACAGCTCTCTCCAGCCAGCTGGACCATTCCCCTTTATACCCACGGGGACACTTCTGCATGGGAAGACTTGCACCCCAGCAGAAACCTGTCCTAGACAGGAAGGCAGCCTCATGACAACCAGACATTTAACACCACACGTTCAGTGCTCTGTCACTGTTTTTCTCTGCTTCTGTGCAGGTGTCTCAAGGTTCGGCTGGTGGGAAAAACCTTTTGACATCCTGAGACAGGGGGTGAGAAAGCTGGGGGAGTGAGTCACACTGTGCTAACTGCTCTCTCAAATTTCTGTTTTTAACAGACACGGATCCAGTAACATCTTCAGCCACAGTTAGTCACACTCCTCATGGCTGTAGAACAGCCACTGGTGTGAGCATGGGCTCTGCTCTGCACAGGAGAGGCTCCCTGGTCCTGGAGATGCCTCTGGGGTGTAGTCCCATCCTACCCCAGCCCACGCTTTATCCCCTGGGAGATGATGAGGCCAAATGCAAGGTCCTCTATCTGGGTTGGAGCAATCCCAAGCACCAATATAGGCTGGGCAACGACTGGCTTGAGAGCAGCCCTGAAGAAAAGGACTTGGGAGTACTGGTGGATGAGAAGCTCAACATGAGCCATCAATATGCTCCTGCAGCCCAGAGGGCCAATCGTGTCCTGGGCTGCATCAAGAGAAGCGTGGCCAGC
>WTSP01013992.1:0-15008 GCA_025331215.1 Actenoides lindsayi
TCGTTGGTCAGTTTAGGGTCACCTGTCCTGTCCACTCCTCCCTGCAGGTGCAGCCTTTTACTTTTCTGCACCCCCCACTGTGGCACACAAGACCCAGCAGTGGCCTTGGTCTGCACACCAATCCTTGGAAGTAACTCTAACCATGGGGTGTTATCACTGCTAGAAGCAGACATTGTCTGTGAGAACAGGCTGCTGACTTCAGACAGTGCAGTGAGTTAGAAGAACTGAGCTGAAAAGTAAAATCACTGAACAGAATTAGTTCTGGTCTCACTCAAACCAGGACAAATGGAATGTTTAGTCTGTCTGCCTTCCTTCCTTTCTTCCTTCCTTTCTTTCTTTTATTAGAGAGTCTGTCACGTGAATTTTTTTAATTGTTTTGTGGGGTTTTTTCCTTTCTCAAACTTCCACTCTTTATGAAAATCCCTAAGTACATATCAATTGTATCTTGGTAGCCATTGTCTTCTGTTCATTTTGTCTTTTCCTTTTGCTCATTGATTTTACTTGCTTGTATTCTGAGTGTTAGTGAAGTGCCAACAGCTCGTTTTCTTTGCATAGTGTTTCAGGTAATAGTCCATATTATCTTTCCTGCTTAGTGAGTGGTATTATTGGTTGATAAAATCCCAGCAGTAGGGTTATGTTTGATAATACAATGATTCTTACAAAACTGTGCAGGGTTCTATCTGGAAGCAGTACCAACAACATATGTGGAGTCTGAGAGAATTTTTGCAAGATTGTTTAAAAATCAATTTTTTAATCTAAGAAATTTGGTACTGCTTTTTTTTTTTTAAGTGGATTTTATAAAAGTATTTGGCATTTTGCTTTTCGTTCTTGAACTCTCTGGGATATACTTTGATGGATATCCCAAATACAGCATACTATCTTCCTCTGTAACCCACAGAATTTTACCCACAGGTATTTTCAATAATTGTATCAGAAACCACAGCATCATTTTTGTCAAACGTCAGCCTTTCTGTTCCTCCAGCCTCTACATCACTGCAAGTTTGAGTGCTTCAGAACGTCAGTGTACAGCAAGGGTTCTGTAATGTTCCCTCTGTGGTCCGTGGGTGACACAGCAGAGCTAAAACTTCTCAGTGACATGATCTAATATTGGTGCTTGCTGGCTCTTTGTGTGCTGGTGCAATGGAACGGACATCCCAGTGCTGAGTGGGGCAGCGGCCTGGTGAGAGAAAGAGGTGACAGGAGCAGTGCTGGGAGCAGAGCACCACCCTGGGTGTGTGTGACACCAGGTCAGAGGGGTCTCTAGAGCAGAAACTCCAGTAGGAAAAAAGCTCCTAGTGTGAATCCAGTATAAACTTCACATCTGTTTACCAAGAATGAAAGTAGATGGAAAAAACCCATTCACTTCTATACTGACAGATGACAGGAACATACTTCTTCACCTTCTTAGCCTGAGCAGAAACCTTTCTAACTTTACACTGGCATATGTGAGAGGAACAACAAAGCTTTGGGCATTAACTTCTGTTTAACATGCAGAGAACAGTCCTGTAATGCTTGGAATAATTTTAATTCAATTACTTTTAGTTAAAATATAGATAGCACTAGTCCAAATTGAAATGTATCAGGGTGGCATATTTGTACTGTTAAAATTTCACTCCATAGTACTTGCTGATCTCTTGCACAGATAGGGCAGAGAGAAAAGAAAACAAAGCCTAATACGGGTAAGGGAATGGGTTTTCATGAAATTGGCTATCTGGCACAGTTCCATTTGACAAAGATACTGAGAGGATTTTGTGTTCTTTCAAAGCAGAACAAAGACTGATTTCAAAACCTTGAAGGTTGGTCGTGAAACAGAGCTGTCATCTTTTGGGGAGCTCAATAGCTTCTCCATAACACAGAGTTGTGTAACACAGAAAAATGGGTATAATATGTGGGTTTCGTTCTTGCTTATCTGTGAGGAATTGCTGTAAAGGCTCATCATTTCCCCACTCTCAGTAATGGAGGTAATTCAGGCTTCCATTCCTGCTGCCGTAGCCACACAAGTTTGCTGAAATGCTCAAGTTTGTTGCTATTTTCTGAAAGAAAACTATAGTTAGAGGTTTTTTTTACCCCGTGACCTCCTTTTCTTTTCCTTTCCTGCTTGTATCAGGAAGAAATGAAGGGAGTTTTTGCCTGTTCACGACCGATCCTATGGTTAGTACACCAGGAAGTTTGTGGACCAACACACTGGTCAGTAGTGTGGTGTTTGTGCTTTGATAAGGCATTGCAGTGTCTCTCTTCCCACAACACAATTCCCTCTGTGCACACACAATGATGGTGCTCGTGCTCTTCGATAGCTGCACGATTTCATCAGGCAGTGGAAAGCATTACTCAGGTGATGCCCAGCCCCAGCCCCTTCACATCAGGCAGGTGCCTGTGCTGCTAACGTTGCTGTCCACTTTAAGGAGCAGTGATGCACAACATGGTTTCAATTAAAAAAATAGCAAAATTCAATTTTTGTTCATATTTGAAACACGCAGTGTTGTATTTGAAAGCGCAGGAATGAAATGTGATGTAAATATCACATTTTACCTGATTTTTACCCCAGTTCACTTTTCTATCTGTTATCTCTGTCAGCGAGGGGATTCCTCTCTCAGCCCTCCCCGGTCTAGTTTTTAATGACTCAGCTAGAAGATTATTTAACCTGGTTTATATAAACTTTAAAATGATATGATGAAGCACAAATGCAATGCTGAAATCTTGATGTCAATATAATTTAATCTAAAGGATCTTTTACAAAGCAGTATTGTGCCGCACAGAGCTTCGAGCCTTTCATCCATCTTTATCGTTTCTCATTTAGGCCCAGATCCACACGCACATGCCAGATGGCAGCTGCAGAGGAGTTTCAAGTTATGGCTGCAATAGATGAGAAGATAAGTGCCTCTTGAGAAGGGGAAAGCCAGATTGCATATTCCTTTCAATTGCGCCCGATGACTTATTGGTAGCCACTAATTGGCTTGTCCGTACGCGGGCCGGTCGGAACCTGACGGCAGCACCAAACTTTATCTGTAGCTCAGCTCTTCCTGCAGAGATAGATCACCCGTGAAATAAACCCTTGCAGAGAAGAATATTTTATGTGAAGCTCTGTGAAAAGTAGACCTAAGGGTTGGGTTTTTTTTCTTTTCATTACTGCTGTGTCAAGATTTTTTTCTTGAGGAGAGCCATAAAATCTTGCGTAACTGTCACTGGCTATTTTTGCAAAAGAGAGTAGCTGACTACGCTATGCCAACATCTGACAATATATGCCTGTTAGAAAAGAGACAGAAAACTATAAGTAGGGCTTTGTCTATTTTTCATTAAAGATATGAATGTTTTAATAGCCATCTGTCTTTCCCACGTATTTCTGTGTGCATTTTCATTTTAATCCCGGGTGGGGCATTTGACAACTTAGACTACAGAAAGAGAACCAAGCGAGCCAACTACGAAGAGCGTAAAATAACTCTGGAATGAGAAACTGCTGGTTTATTTTTCACTACTTAGAAGCCATCAGCTGCTGAAATGTCTCTAGAGCTTTAGATTAGTCTTGTTGCTTGCCATTGTTGTTGATGAAAGACAAAATCACTGTGTGGCACAGTGTATAACCAACCTTGCAATAAACCCTTTAAAAGGTGAAGTACCCACTTAGAAAACAGCATCCCTCATGCAGGCAAATGTCAGTAATTTTCCAGCTATTGCAGAGCCTGTATTATCTCCCACAATCTTCAAATGAAAACATTTTCTTTAGATACATTCTGCTAAATGCAATTACAGCTTAGCACAGTTATTTGCAAACAGAAAAATAAAAAAAAAGTTTTCTGTGTTATAAACGAATACTGCTTGTCCTGAAGAAAAATCAAGGGAAGAAAAAATATGCAATTAAGATCTTAATGTTTGTTACCTGTGGTGCTCAAGCCTCTGGAATTACAGTCCCAATAAAACCAGAAGTGTGAAAGTGCAAGGTATCAGGGCAGTAATGCCACATAAATAGGTAAGGAGCATATCTCATTAAATAAACACGAAGTAAAATAAATCACTGGGAACCAATGTTACTCCTCAAAGATACTTCTCAACAAAGGAAAACGTGAAAGAGTAGAAACACCCTTAAGTACAACAGGTCTACACATTAAACATCTAGAAAAATCACTGGGGAGATTCCTAACACTTTAACTGGACGGTGAATCGAGCCCCTATCTTGTCAGTTATTGTTTGCTTCAGAAAATTGCTACATTGACTTTTCCTGTCGAGGGCTTCACCAGTAACAGATGAGACGTAATCGCAGACGGGCATCCAGTGAAGAATGAAGGTGTTTAACACTTGGATAGCTGGGTAGTCAAACCAGCAGTCCTCAGGGAAATGAAACTCAGACATTGCAAATGTGTTAGAAGGGAAGGTAAATTCCTAAAAATCCTGGGTCAGGTCTTGTCAGGTTTGGTGGTTGTGGGTTTGGTGTTTGGGGGTTTGGGTTTTTTTCTCTAGATGGGATTCAGAGATAAAAGATAGTGGGTACTTGCAGTGCCCCTGCTGCTACAGCTGAGTCAATAGCTTGCAGCTGACAAGACTTTAGCTCCTTTCCATATATGTGAAAGAATTACTTTGCTCATCAGCAGCCCCAGGTGAGTGACAAACAGCTCCTATTTAACAGAGCCCAGCACCTGGCAGGGCTTTTTTTGCTTTGATCCCGGCAGTGGAAGGTTGTTTATCCACGTGAGCATACAGGATATCTGTAGGTAGCTCTAAAATAGAATTTAACAAGTGTGTCAGGTAGAGTATATCTCGAACTCATAAGTGAGAGTTATTGTTGTGGTAGGATGCCCCTTTAACTGGGGCTTCTGAAACAGTGCACTTGTATAGGAAATTGGGAGAGTAATCGTGGTTTTTCTGTTGTGGCTTTGGTGAAACCATGCTCTGGTTTCTTGAAATGTCTCTCAAGGTATGGTTGTGTAGTGATGGATAAAAATGTTTTCGGTACCCTTTGTCATCTTACAAAATAAAGGGTATTTTGTAGTCTAAAACATTCCTTAAACCCTTTGAGGGGGAAATGTGTAACTGCAAAGTAAGGGAAGAAAGCCTGTTATGGTTCGGAGTAAAAATGTGAAGAAGTTAAAAATGAAAGAAGAATTAAGGTAAGTTTGCCAAGGTGTGTTTGAAATGGTAGTATACTCTGCAGTTATCTGAGAAAAAGAACTTGCTTGTAATAATGCTGAAGCACTAGCACATTCTCTAAGTGAAAATGCTAAATTGAATATTATAATTTGTTTAGAATATTATGTGATTTATCTCAGCTTTATCTTTTATAAATTATAAGATAGTATAGCAGATAAAATTCTTAAATAGAAGCAAGCTTTCACCAGATATGACTGATAGAATCAAAACTCTGAAGTGTTCACTAATTACTTCTTAATCTTTCTCTACCCCAGTGACTAAGAAGCAACCCAAGCTGAAGGCGAAGACAAGCAAATTTGGAATACGTGAGTGGAATCAGTAAGACTTCCTATAGTCCCTAGTCATCCATTAGAATATCACTGACTTATCACTGTGTTCTAGGGAAGGGAGGGTGGCTTATAATATCTGGATAACTGGCTAATAAAACACTTTAAGTCAGGATAAAAGTGACTGATGCCTGATTTGAGGGCATTGCTGTTTTACTGCTGAAGCCTTAGGCATTGATAATAATTGTAGGAAATTCAAAGGCACCATTGGGCCAATGGTGCACTTATGGCAAAGTGATATGAACAGGTTTTTTTGTGGGTTTATTGCCCTTAAAGGTGACGGCTTGACTGCCATACTAGATGCCAACTTCACCTTTAGACATATGGCTCCCAAAGGTGAAAATGTAGTTTGGTTCCGTACAGCTGGAATATAACTTTTTCCAAGGAGAAAAATGATTGTTCTTTCTCCTTAGGATTAAATGTCATTTGTTGAAAACTTTGGAGATTGTTTTCTTCAGTCTTATTTTTCATGCTCAGCTAATACTGACTGAATTCAGTGGGGTTGTGTGCCCTAAATCAGTAAGTTTGTGCTTGAAAATCCCAGGGCTGATTGACCTTGGTTATGGTTGTTTGGTGAGAACAGAGGTGATGGAGATGCTGATTTTTTGGTGAGATGGAACATCCTATATATGTGAATAGGCACTTACAAAACATCTTTTTTCCTTCTGAGTTTGCAATGGTGGGGTAACAGTTCTGCATGTGACCTGTGCTTGCTTCTCTGCCACATAGATATTCATATGTATGAGTAATAGCAATAGTCTGTGGCTTTTTTTTTAACTTGATGTTTTAAACATGGTAGCCACTGTTTTTATGTGTTAATAACCATGTGACACATGTCTCTGCAACTACAGCAAGGAGTAATTCTGTTTTTTGAGGTCAGACCTGTTACAGAAGGTGCTGTTTTCCAGGCAAAGGTTCAGGGTGCTTTTCAATGCACCATTGCTCTAATCAATCATTTGCTGTTTATATAATAGCATACACAAGTTAGGATATTAATTTCCAAGCAGTGCCTGCCATGAATATGTAGTTTAAAAAACCTGAGCTGAATAAAGCATGTAGCCTTTACATTTCAAGATCATATCTGTAATTCACTGTATATTCATGCTGATACACAGACAAAGGTGAATTAGTTCCAGACAAAAATGCATCAATGCTCTATTGAATAGTCAATTATTAAACACATAATGGAATCTGTGGTTATCAAGGCATGCTCAGAATGTGCATAGGGTGCATAATTTGCACCAGAATGGAGTAGAATCAGTCAATTTTCTAAAAATCCAGGCTAAGTTATATTAACATGGGATTAAAATGAGTTATTGCTTCTGCTGTTCAAGGAATATGCTAACTTCATGTACACTCCAAAGGAGCTAATTTCAGAGTCTTATTATATGTATAAACCTAGAAAAATAGCAGTAAACAACATTATTTTCATTGCCTCAAGAAATAATCTGTCTAATTTTCAGCGTTCCATTTTGAGGAGAAATGTTTTTGAGAACCACACACAAATGTAAATGTTACAACGTAAATGTCCTAGCAAATGTTCCTGTAGCAATTTGGTTGAGTAAAATGAAGAAAAAAGTGAATAAGTTACTACTGAATGATGAGAAAAATGTCATGAATGTCACCTGCATTGGGTTTGAAATATTGTTCATTCTTATCAATATATAGTAGAGATTTTATTCTGGGGGGTGGGCGTAGGGGGAAGTGTTTGACTGTTGACTGTCAGAAAACTCTAGACATTATTCAGGCTGTGGCTGGTTATTTTTTAGTTCAATTATATGCCATGATTAATTCCTTGGTCTAGTGCATATTTTTGATTACCATTAGGCAAGCTGAGTATTTATTGCAGTATGTTTTAAAGGCACCATTTAAATCAGCCAAGAGGTGTGTCAGGAGAACTGTGTCACTTCAAGTGGCTTTTGGTGGAACTTTCTTCTTGCTTGCATCAAATGTAATTATGAGTATAGTTAACTGAGATATGACTATGTGTTTTCATGGTTGATAAAAATATTTACTTCCTGACATGGGACTTTTAAAAATAGTTTTTACTATTTTTTTGTTTGTAGCATAAGCATAGTGATTTGTATGCTCCAATACAAATTCCAGAATCTTTCCTTGGCAAGACTCACCAGGTTGCTATTAGCTTCTTGTCTAAAAAGGCCTGGACAGTATGTGAGATGATAGTCAGTTATTACTGGCATTCTCTGTAAATTCAACAGGAAATGTGTATGGTGGAGGGCTGTATACATTGGTATACCCAACAAAAAAAAAAGCAGAAATTATGTAACTGAGATATATTGCAAGACTTTCGTGGATAATGAGATTACAAGTGCAATTAATTTATCTGTATAAAAGTGGAATTCAGAGGCAGAAGTTTGGAAGTGGGGACTGTCCATATATTGTTTTCTGAGATACCTTCTCCTAGAAATTTCTGCTAGAATTTGCATGCAGAAACTAGTTCTTCATTCTGCAGTCTGTAATTCATTAGGGTTTTCTCACAAACATGCTGACTCACTGCTTGCTGGTGACTTGTGAAAGATGATTAAGACCAGAACAATTTATATTATGTGCAAAAAATTCTTAACTGAGTTAATTGATATGTGAAAACAGAAGGAAAGCTTGCCAGAGAGATGGGATAACATTTCTCTATTCCTGCATAAGCTGCTTCAATGCATCCCTAAGTGGATAATGCAGGTGGGAGCTTTCACTGCATTAAAACACACAGAGAACATGTCAGGAGTGTGTAAAAGCTGGGGTATCATGTTTCTCTTGATGATAGGAAATATTTAAGTCATGCTTAACTGTTTTTGAAATAGTATGCTATTGTGTGATAACTTCTTGAGGTTAACTCGACTGGAGCAGGCTTTAACAAAGACTTTAACAAAAACTTAGCAAATGGGTGTAGTTAAAATTACCAGTCCAAATCCTCAACATATAACACGCTGTTAAATCCTAACCCCCAAAGCATCGGTGGTGTAACAAAGGTCTGAGAAGAAATATCTTTGTCACTAACCATTTGTTCCACTGGGGATTCTGTAACCGAGGCCTCCAAGTCAGAACCTGCCATTAACAGTAATGATCTTCAAGCACCTGTAGTCAAGGCATTTGCTGGAGCTGTCAGTCAGCTGGGCTTTCACTGATAAGCTGATTTATCCTTCTGCTCCAGTCATTGACCAGGCAACTTCTGATGCTGGTTTTTGAGTACCTTGTTGATACCTGAGTGGATATAACTGCCTGCTATTATGATTCATGCTGTTAGTACTATTGACCTTTCAGTATTGTTTAAGAGGATGTTTTGTTAGCTACAAGGCTTTTATGATTAATGATGTGATCAGAGTATGGTGAGAACTGTCTGGAATATGAAACTATCTTGGTGTGAAGGGGCTCCTTTATGAGTTTTTTTTCTCATGTTTTTGTAGCTGTAGTATAAACCTCAGAATACATCTGCATCTTCCTAGTTGTACTTCAGGCAGTAATTGTCTCTGATGTTAAAAGCCATTCAGGAGGGAGATACTGTTCCAAAAGCTTTCTCATGGATGTTCTATCATGTCCCCTGGAAGAAAAAAATGCTTTTCTACTCAAATTCATTGTCTTGGAGGAAGTCCTGAGGATGCTCACACCTTTGGAAGGAATTTGTCCTCATGTTGGCCCTAGCTTTGGTACTTCTACTAAGAGAGGAGGGGAAGATGTGACCAGTTCCTACTCTTCACTTCAAGTGAAACCTGCATGGTTTTCATTACCTGTTTGGGTTTTGGAAGGTGGTTATTTGAGTTCTGCCTCTGAACAAAACTTGCTTTCCAGGAGACTAAGAGTCAGAAAAGATATCTTGGGATCCCCTGTTTAAACTGTACAGTATTCTAACAGTGGCTCCAGTGACTGAGTACATACTATTCTTCCTTCTTAACTCAACTCCCATTTTGCTTTCCAGTTGCCCAAGTCCCTTCACTTAGCTTTGTTTTCACCTATCTGCATTACCTGTATGCGACTCTTTCCTGCTCTACTGAGCAATTTTACTGTTTCCCCTAATGACTGCTTATGCTAATCTAGGAAATGTTTATAATAAGAAAGCTCCTCCAAACATGCAATCATAATGACATGTGGAGTTTTCTAAAGCAGCAAGACAGACACAAGAATCAGGATTTGCTTACTCTGTTTGTCAGAATTATAAGCTAAGGCTTGTGTAAAGCTTTAGCTGTTTCAGCAGCAGGAGGAAGAAATTCAGAGCACTTGGGAAGATATTTCCTAAGTGCTGCTTGGATTAGAAAAGGATAGAAGGGGAAAGGAAACAACAGTTCTGCTGAAAACGCTCATAATGTGCAGAGCAGAGTAGATAGCTTGCTGCTCTCTCCCCCTTAGACATCTCAATACAAATAACCCCAACAATTCTGCTTGCCCCTGCAGCCCCTGAGCTGTTCCAGGCTGCAGTATCTTTACCTTAGCAGAGCTTCAATCCTGTTGTTGTTTCTACATGACTAACCCTTTTACATGAGGGCCACGTCTGCCTCTTTGGGTTCTGGTGCCTGTGTGGTCAAAGCTTGTGTAATTGCATAATGTAGAGTGATGTAACATTACTGTGGGGTCACCTCTCCATGTTGCTAAGCTTGTAGGGAAAAGAGAAGGTACTTAACCAGGTCTTCATTTCTTCTGTCCTGTCCAAACTTTTCTGCAATGGTTTCTTTGAGGCTCGTGAGTATAACAAACAGGTTTTGAGCTTTGTTAAAGCTATAGTAAGTCTGCGCCCCTTATGTACTGCTAAAATCTGGTGTTTTCTTTCTTCCTGTTTCTCTACATTCCTGCTGGTGGGGGTGTGTGTTGGGAGCAGGGTGTGATGCCAGCACAGAGCCCTTAGCATTGCATCAGTGAACAACCCAGTGCCAGCTGCAGGACTTAGTCTTGTGGAATCTAATAGTGTAAACCCCAGGGGAAACGATGACAGATTTCTTTGTAAGATAAAAGTTATGAACCTTCAAAGTAAAGCGTGGCATCGAATAAAGAACTAGTTAAAAATAAAGTTGCAATTATGCAGGAGAGGAGCAGTGTCTCTTTGGAGGAAATATTATTTGCATATGTGAAAAGTAAAAACACTTGTGTCTAACTTCTAATTTTTGTTTATATACACACTAGAAAAACTACAGAAAGGGCCGGCCTCTTTCAGAAAGGAAAGGAAATCAGAGTGTAAAAAAGTAGTAAAAGGGAGGGAAAAGAATCCCCAAAGCTTTAATGTATGTCAACATTGAAATGCAGTGAGTGGATTCCATAGTGCTGTGTTCAGAATGACTCAATTTCTTTGCAATTTGCAAGAAATGGCACAGCAAGGTGAACAGGACTGAAGAAAGTGTCTGGTGTTCTTACAGAGATAATGGACTTTCCTTAGGAGAAATCATAAAAAAACTCCAAAATACCCAGAGAAAAATAAAGAATGAATACCTCGGGAATGTCATATCTGGCTTAAATCCTTTCACATCTGAAATAAAGCTGCTTAACCCAAGAATGATTTAACCATCTACGGATATAGTATTTCTGGAAATAGGTATATTAAAGGAGAGTTGGGTTAAAGGAAACATAATTAACATTTAATTTATTCTCCTCCAGAGTTTCCTGAGCCCATACATAGTAACGCTGAATTGTGAGCTGAGCAATAAAGGGCTCCACTTGTAAAGTTCTCTACAGTGAGGATACAGGTGCCTGTTATCTCTGAAATTGCTTCATGGAACTGAATTCACATTTCTTACTAATTTGGCTTTCTTTAAACATGAATAATTTGAATCAAAGCAACGGTAGGAAAGCGGGATTTTATTTTGCTGAGACTTGCAATTCAACGAGGTTAATGACAGTGGTACTGCTTTATTCAAGAAATGAATTTGCCCTTAAGTTAGAATAAGAATATTTCAAAACACATGCTTTAAAAAACCCAGGTAACTTTTTCTCCTATTAATCATTCACACTTGTTAGAGAGGAACTGCTGATCATCTTTAGAATGTTTATTAGCTGAGCATCCACACTGGATAAGGATATACCATCTACGTTTTAGAGAGGCAAAAATGGATAGGGGTTTTTCAAATTGTTTAGGTAGATAACACTAAAGTAATCTAACAGCTGGATAACTTTTGAAGGCCTGGCTTTGTGTGATTTGGCCAGGGTGAAATAGGAAATTTGAGACAATACAAATCCAATTTTGAGTATCAGGGAGACTGTCTGGGCAACGGACTGTCCTTGTCCTGCAGAATTCCTATAGCTACCAAGTAACAGACTTCTGTGAAGACAACTTTCTGATGCCATCAGTGTAAAAGAATACATTTCCCCTCCACACACACACTTCGAAGTATTTTAGTTGTCAATATAAATATTTTTGAACAATACAACCAGAATTTCTTATAGCAGTCATGACGAATGATTTTTTTAATTCCATCTGTAAAAGTGGTATCAGCTTAAAAGCAAGAAGGAATCTAAGAAAACTTCGTGCAACTGTTTTAAAATGTGTCTGGCCCCATCTTGCTGAAGGAAGAGTGCAAGTAGCTTGTGACTAGCAGATACAGAAGCCAAGTATGTAGTGCAATAAAGAATATCCAAGACATCATTCTTTTTAGCAGTAACAAAAGATAATGAAATCTTGGTCTATATCTTTTGGTATTCATCCTGAAGATGTGCAGTGTATAATACCTAAAATTAATACTGAAAAGGGAGATAAGCTATGAAAAGTTAAGGCAACTGATACAGAAATTAGGAGGAAATTGTACTAAATGTTTGTAGGATGAAGTTTATTGGAGCTACTTCATACACATGTACCCTTCTGCAACTCGATATACTGCCTACTAGGCTGAATTGCCTAAAAACATGTAGTTTAGTTCATATATCTGCAAGTGAGAATGAAAAAAATCCACCACCACAAAAAAAGTCAAATGTTATGAATGCCTCTTGGTAAAGTCTGTAATGGAATATATGTCTAACTTTGCTAAAATTATAACAATCCTTGTTAGCTCTGAATTTGTGCCATGCAACCTAGACAGAAGGCCCAGTGAATGAGCATTTGCTCCTCAGATACACTTACTGCCTTAGCATGGCAAGTACTGTATAGTTTGGTGTGTTTAGAATAGAATTCTCCTTAGAAATATTATAAATGAAACATTGGCACCACTAATAAGAAATCCATACAATTGTTCCAAAAAGCCCATAACTAAAGAAAATATGAAGTGGGGATAAGGCAGATTTCACGCACTAGAGAACAGAACAATAATGAGCAGTTTCAGAGAGAAGACTGAATTAATGAGAAATGCAGGTAGGGAAAAAAAAGCATTTACTTTGTAAGGAGGTGATTGTTGTACGTGGTGTTTAGCATCCAGCTGAACGCAAACGAGGAAAACACACAGCTCTCCTTCCTGTCCTGGGCTGCTGCCTTTTGATTCTGCAGGGCTCTGCTCACTATGGATGTGCTCTGGTACTTCAGAATAAAGTCCCATATGGATTATTTGTGCTGTTCCCCTATCCAGGTCTAATGTTTGCATGTGGAAGTATGTGATATTAAAGCTCGGGTAAAGCTACTGTTGCCAAAGGGAGCAGGACAAACTGATGGTCCTGGTTCTTTGTCTTTGGTTTGTATTTCACACAGATACTCGTGCAGCTCAGTGTAAGTGCCAGAGTACATGCTCTGGCATATGTGTCAGTGTAAGTGGCCTGATTGTATATGCAATAGTAACAGTATGGAAGAGACTGGTGAAGTGAGAGGACAGCTTTAATCTGCTCTGGAAATAGAGAAAGCTAAGATACCACCAGACATAGAGATATTGTATTTTTCATGTAATGTGTGGTCTTTTACCATTTCTCCCAAAATCTGCTGTCCCCAGCAGTTTTCTTGTACAACAGATACAAGCTAACTGTTCCTTATCAATTTCAACAGGTAAATTATCTGCTGTGCTTCTCATAAATTTGCTTGACCATTCTAAAAACTTCATACACAGCTGACACCAAAAAGTCCTTGTTCCCATACCAGAGTTGTCACAAGTGGCACAGTCCTGCCAGAAAGGGCTGTAGATGTATTTGTCTCTTCTCTTTTGAGGTGATTCATATAAATTTCCTCAACCTGGAAAGCTGGAATATGCTAATTTTCCTTTCTTTGTCCAGATTCTCACTGGTATTTGCATATACAGGTGTCCAAACCAGTATAACGTGCTGCATCACTTCATGGAATTGTTTCCACCTCTTTCCTCTGCATCCAGTAATTTTTAATTGAAAGTCTTTACCATTTGTGTTCTTCTGTTGCCTCTTGCTGAACGTTTGCCTGTTAGAAACCTGCATGAAAGCAACTAGCTCAACAAGCTGGCATCAGCAGCTGAATGAAAGAAAACGTATGCAGCACAGTTCCCAGTGCTCTACTGGCATTGTGACTGATCTTAGATTGAACTGAAGAGCTCATCCTTTAGTCTTAAAGCTTTTGCAAGATATTTCAAAGGCCACCCCTCAGCAAGCTGCTGTAACAGCCATGATAAACACAGCTAAGGACCTTTGTAGAACAACTGCTACCAGAGATGAAGAGGCACAGTCTAATTATGCTTGAAGTCTATTGCAGGATTTTAAAGTTGGAATTTCTTCACAATGTAATGTTTTGCTCAAGTTACTTCTTGCTGAAAATATTCAGGTTATCTTGAGAAATGACCCCAAATATGGGGAAGACTGTCATATGCTGACCTGTGCTTTGTCATCATACCTGGGAAACTACTTGGAATGTTTACATCTATCTTTGTAGGAATCTAATATATTTAAAGATTACCTACTTTAATTCTAATGAAATAACAATGTTGCATTTCTCCTTTCTAAATTTTGGCAGTATTATTAGAACCAGTTCTTTCTGAAAAGTGGGAAGCAATACTTTGTTCTCTTCTGATCCATGGGAAATAATATTTCTGCTTATTTTGCATAAGGAGGAAGGACTTCACATCTGAAAAATATTGTCTACTACACAGAAGAGTTGAAGATTCAGCTTGGCTGTTGGGACCTTTAAGATATTTGCCATTTTGAAAATCTGTATTTTTTCTTGATTTCTCTTGCATATCAGTGAGACTATCCTGTCTCCCTCAGAGTTGTGCTCTGAGACTAAATTCCTTCTGATAGGGAGGAGATGCTCCAACAAGACAGTCTCATAAATACATAATGAGATGACCTGCAAAGGTCATGGCAAAAGTGAACAGCCCATGCTGGGAAATACGAGAAGTGTTCCTGCAATACTCCAGAAAACATGAAACACAAAATGTGGCAAATGTCACCTTTGCTTCATGTTGTTTTCAGTTCTGTAATACAGTTTAAGTTCACGTTCTCTCTGGCAGCAGTGCATTGTTGCAGCTTTGCTCCTCTGATAGAGGGGAGCTGGAGCCCTGGCTGTTCACTGCCTGTCATGGCTGGTTTGCATGGTGTCCTGGTTTGGTGAGACCAGAACTAATTCTGTTCTGTGATTTTACTTTTCAGCTCAGTTCTTCTAACTCACTGCACTGTCTGAAGTCAGCAGCTGTTCTCACAGACAGTGTCTGCTTCTAGCAGTGATAACACCCCATG
>WTSP01013992.1:15108-46426 GCA_025331215.1 Actenoides lindsayi
AGGCTGCTCCAGTTCCCTTTTCTAATGGCTCAGTCTCTCTCCCTTATTCCCTTTCTCTTCCCTTTGGGGAGGGAGGGAGGGGGGTTAACAGAGTGGCTGTTATGGGTCTAAGGGGCCGCCCTGACCCTGAACTGTGACACAAGGCTACAGTGGCTCACACCACTGAGATGTCAGCAAATCAGATCTTTCATTTCTCTGATGTCAGAATGAATCTGACATAATCTCACCTCTTAGAAGCTGTCTTGGTACAACTAAAATCAGAAGCTGTTATTTATGTGGGTATTGATTAATTGATTAATTTTCATTAGTATTGACTGTGCAACTTCTGACTTTTTTAGGGGAATAATAAATATTAAAAAGCCATAGCGTTTAATGTACACATCTCTTACAGATACTAAAATGCTGTGAAATAAAAAACTACATTTTGATTTTCAAAGGTGAAATGAATTTCACCCAAGTAATGTGTTCAGGAGAGAAACTCACTTCCCAGTGAAAGCCTGGGGGCTGTTTGCGGGCTCCCCAGCCCCCCCAGCTGCTCACACTTGCTCTGTTCTTGCCTGTCCTTCCATCCCATCTCCTTGCTTTCCTGTGTGCAGGTCAGGGGCATGGTCACTAGGCCAGCACGACTGCTGTGATTTCCACCTTTGTGGTGTAGAAGCCCTGGCTTTAATTTGCACTTTGTATGTATCACCTGTACTATGCCAGAAAGAGTTTTTCTCTCCAAACAGCAGGTGATAAGAGCACGGAGTTCCACTGAAGGTGAGAGTGAGCATTCATTGCTCAAAATACTACAAATGAAACAGGTCCCTAGAAATGGGCTATTTCCTCAAGCCTTCTGGTTACCTTAAGATAGGAAGAAGAGTATGCTCCAAGCAGAAATCTGAGCTGTACAAGGACTGGCAGGTGCAGTGGAAGGAGGTTTATTTTGCTGTGATGGATGGTTGGTGTCTCAGATTCAGATCTGCTTTTAGGTTAGGAATTACCTTTGCATTCCTCCTTTCACTCACATTATGAAATCCTACATGGTGCTCTCTTTCCTTTATGCATGCTGGTTTTTCACTAGTGTGAGTTTCTTTAAGTATAATAAGAACTTCATTTTTGTACAATATTATTGTTTAATGCTTTTAATATAATGATGAGATAAGAAATGTATTACCAGAGATGAGTGTGGAGCTCTAACAGCTACTCACATAATAAACCTAGGGCTGGGTAGGGTGCTGGAGTCATTGAGCAGCCTAAAGGAGCTAAAGTCTGTAAGAGGCCTGGTCCACACCAGATCTGAGGCATTGCCTTGGTTTTGACTATGAAATTCTCATTCCTTAAGGCAGGGAAATGAATACTTGTTGCCAGTCCTCCCAGAGCCCAAACACTTATAGAATACAATGGAAATTTCCTGCCTTTGAGAACTCGGCCAGAAAAATTCTTACACTCTAAGACTTGGAAATGAAGGGCCTTGGCCATGAAATAGTCTCTGTAGCTATAGCAAACCCAGAAATAGATGCCTTTATTTTTATATCACTAACTCACTCATACCTCATGTTCTTTTGGATAAATGTTGATGATTTCTGTATCTCCTGGTTTCTTTGACAGAAAAGCAGTCAAAGACCAGATGGGACTGGTGGATACCATCCTCCAAATCATGCAGTGCGATTCAGCAATAGGAGCTAAATAGTGATAGCCCATAAAGAGGTGGTTTGTGTCAACTGGAAAACAGTGATTTCACAGTACCTGTCTTTGCTGGCTAACATTTAATCCATGTGCACTCTAGATTTTGTTTGTGGTTTGTTGGTTTTTGTGGGTTTTTCTTTTAGGAAAGTTGAGGAAGGTAATATGAAAAGTTTGCAGGAGATTCATAAAGCTGAATTTTAGTAAGGGTGAGTAAAAGAGATTGAATCACTGCTCTGATTCCTGTAGTCACCTCTATTCCCTGAGTGTGGGATACAGCAGGGTGAGTCTGGCCCTAAGGATCCTGAGGAGACTCTTCCACTCTCCAGCAAGGTATATTTCAGCTTTTCATTCTGGCCTGGCTTGGAATTGTCCCCCAGATGTACAGCAGACTTTCCTCTTTTTACCACTCTGACCTTTCCCCTCACCTCAAGAAAATCTGCACTTGTTTCCTACTTGAAGATGAACACTTGAAGGCAAAGCACAAATGAAGTACAGCTAGGCATTGAGTCATAGAATGGCTTGGATGGGAAAGGACCTTTAAAGCTCATCCAGCCCAACCCTCCCTGTAATGAACAGGGACATCTGCAACTAGAGCAGATTGCTCAGAGTCCTGTCCAGCATGATTTGGACTTTCCAGGGATGGGGCATCGACCACCTCTCTGGGCAACTTGTCCCAGTGTTTCACCACAATTATTGTAAAAAATTTTTTCTCTCTAGGCTAAATCTCTCCTCTTAGCTTAAAATCATCGCCCCTTCTCTTGTTGCAACAGACCCTGCTAAAAAGTCTGTATCCATATTTCCTATAGGCCCTCTTTAGATGCTGAAAGAAAGGTCTCCCCAGAGCCTTCTCTTCTCCAGGCTGAACAATCCCAACTCTCTCAGCCTGGCCTCGCAGCAGAGGGGTTCTGGCTGTCAGATAATTTTCAGTGGCCTTCTCTGGACCCACTCCCATGGGTCCATGTCTTTCCTGTGCTAAGAGCTTCAGAGCTGGATGCAGTATGTCATTCATGACAATAAAACTGTCTAGAAGAAAATCATCTGCAAACACTGCCTGTTGTGGATTAGACAAGCAGAGAAGTTATTGCATGACTAATTGCTTAAATTTATCTGGGTTTTTTTGTATAAGGGAATTTCAGAATGGAGGAATTTGCATTTCATGCACGGGAGAGAACTGGTGGGTGTCAGAAATGCAACTTGAAGTTCTTACTATTGAAGTTTTGAAACTACCTGGTTTACACCAGGAGAGGGAGCCCAGCAAGTAGAGCTGAAGTTAACCTGTCTCTCAATGTGCTACAGAGGGCTACAAAGGGAAAAATTCCATCTGTTTCACTACATACAGCATGAAACAGGTACTGAGACATTTAATTTTGACGTTCTATATGATTTTATGTTAGTGAGTTAATCAGAAAGGATAACATTGTTTCAGATGTTGACTTCCCCTAGAGACCTGAGACAGTAGTTGAGAGACAATCAGTTTCGGTGCTGCGGAGGCTTTGCAAGCCAAGGGGCCTCAATGTGTGGATTTGCAGGCCTTCTGCTGGCACAACTGTCTTGTATTGTTTGGATCAAGTCACTCTTTCCCAGAGTATACATGTGGCATGATCATCTAACTGGAAATATGTCAGGCAGGACTAAAGGATCTGGGACTGCAGTGGTCATAAAGTTTGAATTGCTTTCATTAGAGAGAACTGTTCAAAACCCATTATTTTGCTGGAGATGTTTGATTGTTTCAGTCCAGAGAGCACCCTTGGCTATAAATGGGGTCCAGCCTAAGAATCAGGTGAGTTGTTCTTGGCAGAGCAGCGGGTCTGGCCATCTGACCCTGCCCTTGTGCGTGCCATCTGAGGATACTTCGGATTGAGTGAGCACTCCCCACCTCCCTTTGGGTGAGTGTTATCTTGGGCACTCTGCTGGAGGACATTTCCCCTTGATGAGTGAGTGTGTGCCCATTGTGCTTCATCTTTCTTTCAGGTTTAGGAATTAGTTGTGTAGTAGTTCAATCCCAACAGGCATCCGAACTTGTATTTGGTCATAGGGAGTGCTGGGCAACTTTGGTTGCAATAAACCCTCATTTTGGATTGCAGCTGCTGTTTGGTCTGTGGGTGCCTTCATGACAGCTCTTTAGTATTACTATTTAATTTAGTAGAAGTAGGGAGTTTTGTATGAAACAGCAGCATGTGGTATTATGCTCATAATGTACACTCTCAAATTGCTTGTAGACTTTGAACTTCCAGAGAAATAAAGTGACCAGAACCAGCACCACAAATTAAATCCCTTAAAGCCTTTCTTTAAAGTTTTTTTTTTTCCTTGAGCCTGTGAGATACGTAGCTTCTCTTGGGTTCAGATACAGCCATAGGGGAAGCTTTTTGTTATAATATCAACAGCCTGAATAGAATATCTTATAGATGAAGTCTTGTTATTTTGGCACATGAAAAATGACAGTGAAAATAAGTGCTTATAAATCCTTCAAATGGTGTAGTATATTTAACATTAATTCCCTGAGGAAATAATCTATTTGCACTTTGTGGATATTTATTTAAAAGGAACTAGTATCCTCATGCCTCCTAGCTTTGTGTTGTCTCATGCTGTGTGTGTGAAAGGGACAGAACAGTGTCACAGAAGTGCTTGGGTAAGACGAGGTGGCTTGTTAAATCTATCAGCATCCAGGTAAATTTTTGTATACAGAGAAAAACTGCAAACTTTTATGTATATATGCGCATATATATATAACATTTTTTAAGGTTCCTTTGAGACAACAAGAGAATGTAATTTATTTGGAAAGAAAACAAAACAAATGGGATGTTAATACAGGGAGTTGAAGCGAGATGGTGTGAAGGTCACCATGTACAGTTTCACATAATGCTTAAAAGAGCTATTGAAAGGGTGTAGCTCTGGTCCCCTTCAGGTCTAGTGATTGTGTGATCACTGGGTGATGTTGATCGGAAAAGATAATGTGGGGTGAAAAAAAATGAAGTGATTCCCATCAGATCAATGAAATGATGTGATTTGCTGAACCATGACTGCCTGTTGGTTTGAGAGCAGTGCAAAGAGGGAAATGGGAGGCTGCAGATGGCAATCTGTCTGGAAGGCTGTGGGGATGGAGATGCACAACTGTGCTGGCAGTTGGCTCACAACATGAAGCTGTGCCTGCAGTGGAGGGAGTCTCAAGGGAAATGAAGCCGTAGGATTTTGGGTTCTTTCACTATGAATTCAAATAAAGTAGAAAAAATGATTGGAGAAGAGAAATGGAGAAAACACAGGGACGTTGTTTTTTCAGTCTGTATACAGAGCAGTAGGGGAAAAGCTTTCCAGAAGATATGACTTGGATGGAGGAAGTCATAATGAGTCTGTAGCTTCTCTATTTGCTCTGCCTAGATGACAGATACCTTTCCAGTCCATAAGGCAGCTGCAGCTTGCCCTGTTTCTACATCTAGAGCACAAGCATATTTGCCCTTTGTCTAAACCCAAAGAATTCTCAAGAGCATTGAGGAAACAGAGGTTGAGAAATGCATGTAATTGTGGTTGCTTTCACGCCCGGGTGTGCCTTTCTTTAATAAAGAAGGGCTCAGCTCTAGACTTATTAAAAGGAAAGTCTGTTTCCACTATTTTGTGTCTCAAAAATGTGAATGTAAAGAATGCCTGTCAGGTGTGCACTGGCCTACGAGTCCTGTCGCTGTGAAGGTGTAACTGGTGAAAAAGACTGTGCCAAGGAAGTGTTGGAGAGGCTAAGAAAAGAATCAATACTGTAGTCAATCCGAGTCAACCTAACTGTTAACAGTTCAACTTGTAATCCTCAGTATTTATATAAGGTACTGCTGTGCCAGGTACTGCTCCTCCCCACTGGGGTAAATTCAGGGAGAAATACAGGATCAAGGATATACCAGGCACACAGGAAGGAATATCTTTGGAGTGGTCAGCCTTGCATATCTGTGTAAGGATGTGAAATCATGTCACTAGACAGAAATCCTGTCAGTCTTGGAATTGTTAGGCAGAGGTTACATTTGGGTAGATGGGGGGAGCTAGGCAGTGCTGAGGTTGATGCGGTGTTGGAAGGTGTGTCAAGGAGACCAAGGAGATATTTGTGCCTGAATGGACTTGACTGAAAATTTTTTAAAAAATTGGTTTCGGGTGATGCTGGAATAGTAATTGATACCCCCTCCCTTCTACATGCCTATGGCAGGGTCTGTAGATGGCTGTGGCTATACTATGATGAACAGATCCTAGGGTAACTTCTCCAGTTTATGCACATTGGTTGCTCAATTGAAGTTTCTTTGAACTTCATGGACTCCATTACACTGTTGAAGCTTAAGATTCAGGGAAATATGTGCCTTTTCCTGTCATAACAGATGTCTTTTTATTTTCCCTTTTACTTCATGATGTCTTATATCACCAATTCTGGCCTGGTTTTTTTGATAACTGTCTGACAGTGAGTAAATTCTATTCCTAGAGAATATTTTCTTGTATTTTCATGATAGACAATAATTGAAAGCTAAGATTTCTTTTGAAATGAAAGTTTGGGTTTTTTTGTCTTGTATGGTTGGTGTCGTGTGCACGTTGCTTTCTACCCTTGTCAGGCATTAGGGAAGAGGAAGAGAGCTGTGGTGTTCCTGGTTTTGTACAATATTTCACAACATCAATTTAAGGACAAAGGAGGAAAACAAAGGAACTTCTTATCACTGTCAAGGGCTTATCTTCTGAACACAAGGCTAGTCATTGTTGTATATGCATAAATTATAATCATCATGTAAGTACTTGGGAAAAGGCTTTCTGAATAACTTTGCAGAAAGCATGGGGATTTTTATTTTTTTAGAGCAATTCTGATGCATGCTTTTAAGAGTATAAAGGATGAACTAAAAGAAGATACAGATAGAAAGGGAGCCTGGCCTTATGATGGTATCTCTGTGTATGATATCCCTGATTACCCTTACTAGATGTGGGAATGTAGCTGAATTGTCATCCTTAGGTTTAATACATTCTCTTGGGCCTACTTGGTGTCCTGTCATCTCTTCTGAAATGATTTTGGGCCAGGATACTACCATTATGAATACATATTGCCTTTGAATTGGTCATTTGTTCAATTTTTACCTTTTAAGTGTATCAAAGACCAATTAATGAGTAGGCTGAAGTCAAGAAGTAGCTCTAGTCTCACTAGCCTTCAAAGATCTCTCTTCCTCCTCACTCATCTGTGTGCTTAATTCTTCGAGCTGACAATGACAGGAATTAACTCGAACTCTGCTATTATTATCCTGTTACAACCCTAGGTAAATGGTGCTACTGTGTTTCTTGCTGAGTTAGGCTCTCTTGAAAGAGTTAGTGTTCTTCTAAATGCCAAATCAATACCAATAACGTGTTGAGCTACTGAGCTCACGCAGGCTATGACAAAATCTGTTTTATTCCTGGTGACCTGTTCTTAACAATCTATAGTTCATAAAGAAGCTCTGGCCTAAGCTTGTAGGATTTTTCCCAGATAGAATCTACTCATTTTATGGTTTATACTGGTTGCATTTCCACCGTATGCCTCTGGATATGATAGTGCCTACCGAAAGTGACTGCCTTTTAGGTGCAGCAGAGGAAGAGGTGGCGGTTGTTCTTTTCGAGTCACTTGAACACTGAGGACTTCCTACAGTGAAGTTGTACTTCCATTGTTAAGAAAACTTATGTCGAACTGTGTGGTGTCAGTTAAATATGTTGGAAGAAAGGCAAAAAAACTTACTGAAGAAAAATTGAGCTGCGTTCAAAACCTCAAAATAAGCGGGGCCCTTTTGTTTCTTGGAAAAGACTTTGGATAATGAAACAACCTCAATATGTGCGATTGTATAAAAATAAATTATAACAAAGTCTATTTGAGTGATCTTACAAACTTTTCCATGACCTTGCTACAGTTTCCAGAATGTCTGCAGGCAAATCTTCGTGAGGGTGAATAGAAATTGTAGGATGGTCTTTGTAAAAGCGTGAAAGTCTGTTCACAGCACAGTCACTCCAGATTTATACTGCTGTGGCACAACTGTTTTTAAAGTACTGGGAAGCCTAATCTCCTCTTCTGTAGTAAAGGTGCTTCTGGTTCTTTTGGTGTCTGAGTAAGAAAGACACAGGCGTTCACAGGGGGTTAACTCGTTCACTCTAAATCAGAAAAATAGTAGAGAAGGTGACTGTGCACCCTGTCTGATACTAGAAACCCTGTCGTACACAGCACACACCTTTAGACAATCCTTCCAAGTGAACAGTGCTATCAGTGTTGCACATCTCCATAGGAACAAGCTCTTGCAAGCCATACACAGAGGTGGTTGTGTTAAAGGCAGCACGTACGGCTGTCGTGGTGTGGGCTTGGGGTGAGACTGTCAATGACTGTGGTTAACTCTCTGTCTAGATTCTGCCTGAAATAGCTAGCTGCTACAAAGTCTTCTGTGGTGTCCCACTACATAAACTGATATTATAGCAGAGAATAGCAAACATGATATGTTCACAGAAGTAAAAATTATCAAAGCAATGCATAAACTCGAGAATTTGACCTCAGTGATGTACAAAGAGTCTAGGTTTTGTGTGAGAGTAATTAAGGTTTCAGAGGCAAATGGAAATGGAATATCATGCAGTATAGTTTCATCCAGTGTAGGTTTTATCAGACTAATATCTTGATAAGATGGCAAACTTCTTAAACAAGGGTAATGCAATGAACCTAATCTGTCTAAATTTAAGCTAAGTATTTGATATAGTTCCCCAAGGGGTATTATTAAGGAATGAGAAAATGGGGATTAATTAAAAAACGGTGAGGTGGATAAAAAGCTTGCTAAAGTAGAAGCTTCAGAGAATTATATGAAGGGACAGTTATCAGACTGGAGAGAAGCTGCTAGTGCTGTTTCTCCAAGTTTGGCCTGGAGAGCAATCCTGTCTACTATTTCTATTAGTGACCTTGTTACAGGAACGTGGCGGGTGCAGTTACAAAATTTGTGGCTGACACAAAGTCAGAAAGGATTACTAATTTTGGAGGAAGACCAGGTCATAATTTAGGAAGCATTAGATGGATTTGAAAGAATATTTTTTCCTGAATTATGATCCAGTGTTCCTCCAATACTAGCAATACTTTCTCATTTTGTCATCCACAAATTTTATATGACCTTGTAGACTTGACTAATGGAAATGGAATGAAGTTTAATTGTACAAAGTCAAACACACAGACTAATTACTTGCTGCTAAGAATGAATATTAGCAAATACATCCCACATTCCATTTCAGCCATGGTAAGACATGGTATTTGGGTGAGGGACATACAATAATATGAGGCTGGTTATTTTGAGGCAGACCCAGGCCCACAGATATCAATGAGAACTTTGCTAGTTTTTGAATGAGGCTTTTCAGTCTTACAGAATAACTTTGGCTGGAAACTCATTTTTACTCAAGACCCCGGAATGCATGATGTCTTGTACTCTAATCTAATTCTGATAGCTCATCAAAGGTATAACATCTGTTGGTTTGATTTGAGAGTACTTGCAGTTGTGGAATGAGTTTTTAAAATGAAGCACATGGTGAATCAGTCACAAATTTGTTGTTTCTCAGGTCATAACATTCATAATACTGCTTGGAATAGGTTAAAAACTTGTATTGCTATGATGACGTTTTGCCTGTCTGCTGTATTTGTATAGATGTCTAAAAGCCCATTATTTACATCTTATGAAAAATGCTCTGCTGATACTGTTCAGTATTGTGAAGCATTTGTGCTTACACTAAGGCCAAGGACAGACATTGACTTGTGTTCTAGAAAGGGCTGAGCCTAGAAAAGGTCAAGTAGCAATGGAGTATGCCAGTAAATGGTCTACCTAACAAACACCCGTGTAGGCTATCAAATTATTTACACAGCACAAAGCACATAGCTGCAACCAGTATAAACTGGGGACTGACCTATTGGAGTGTAGGAGAAAGGGACCTGGGGGTCCAGGTGGACCTGGAAGACCATGAGCCAGCAATGCATCAGTGGCATCCTGGGGGGGATTCAAAGGGGTGTGATTAGTAGGTTGAGAGAGGTTCTCCTCCTTCTCTACTTTGCCCTGCTGAGGCTGCATCTGGAATGTTGTGTTCAGTTCTGGGCCCCTCAGTTCCAGAAGGACAGGGAACTGCTTGAGAGTGTCGAGTGCAGAGCCACAAAGATGATGGAGTGGAGCATCTCCCTGCTGAGGAAAGGCTGAGGGACCTGGGTCTCTTTAGCTTGGAGAAGAGGAGACTGAGGAGTGACCTCATCAATGTTTATAAATATGTGAAGGGTGAGTGTCAGGAGGCTGGAGCCAGGCTCTTCTCAGTGTCATCCAATGATAGGACAAGGGGCAATGGGTGAAAGCTGGAACATAGAATGTTCCACATAAATATGAGAAAAAAACTTATTCATGGTGAGGGTAACAGAACACAGGAACAGGCTGCTCAGAGAGGTTGTGGGGTCTCCTTCTTTGGAAACAATCAAAACCTGCCTGTACGCTTTCCTGTGGGACCTGCTCTGGGTGATCCTGCTCTGGCAGGGGGGTTGGACTGGATGAGCTTTCAAGGTCCTTTCTAATCCCTAACGTTCTGTGGAAAGCATTGTCTAAAGAATCCTCACTAAATTCTAAGGCTACTGCCAAACATGAAAAACTAACGATCAAGAGCCCTGATAAAACTGGGAAGTCAAACACCAAGGAATTAGAGAATACCACTCCAAAGTGAAATCTGAGTGTATATAAACTGAGATGTTTCGGAAAGTACCAAATGGATGAAGTATGTAGTGCTCCATGGGAACAGGCCCGGGCCAGGCACCAGAAATGCTGCCTTGCTGCATTGCATTTTGTGCTCCGAATAATAGCACGGCACAGGATCCTCCGAAAGAATTCTCACAAGCAAAGAAAAATACTGCAGATTTTTCTGAACGTGCTCATAGAAATGGCAAGTCCATGTTTTATTTGACCTTTAAGGAAAACCTCCCAAAACCCAAAGAAAATTTCAGGTATGGAAAACTTCCCTCTGCACGCTTAACCTTTCAGAACTCGCTGGGAATTGGAATATGATAATGAAAACTTTGCCTGAGATTACTTATTCCATTATACGTGTTTGAGATAAGGACTAATACGGGCCATTACCACTGCTCTAAGTGTTGTATTGGGCACTGCTGTAAATGCTAACAGGTTATATAAAGGTTTTTATAAGGTTCTAAATGAGTCTATTAGCTGCGTGTATCTACGGAGGAGCGGGTATTCAATGGGGTATATTGCATTGCAAAATCATCAATTTTTCTCTATTGCATCTTTGTATATTATGTTAACCAACGTAAGCTTTCTCAAAGCTTTCTGAGATATTTAGTCAGATTATAGTCTGGGAAATCATCCGCAAAAGCTATTCCACTGACCTGAACAGAGTTCTCTCTGCGCGAAACTGTTCACCAGGGTTAATACTCTGATCACAGTAGGGCTCATAAATTGTAAGGATTTTGTTATTGCTGGGGTAGTTAATTAAGATTAGAAATGCAAATTTTAAGAGCTATTATAACCGGTATTATGCAGTAGTGGAGTGCATTTTGGGTTTGTATTTAATCTCAGCACAAGAGCAGAGTAACTGGGGCTTTGTATTGATACTGTCTAGAAATGATCAGGGAAGACTGATGGCTTTCAACAGCGGTGCCAGACAACAGCCAAGGAATTGACGCGTTCAGAAACTGAAACATAGCTCTTAAGTACGGGACAAAATGCACTATGTGGGGACATTGCAGCCAGAGGAGAACTGAGTTCTAAAGGTAGGGCTCCCTTGGGGAAAACTTGGCACTAGAAACAAGCCCCTCCTGCTTTGTTAGAGTTCCTGCTCCCTGCTGCAGATGCTGAGAGAGTCTCAGGCTTTAGTGACTGTCAAACTCTTGGTGAAAGTGCCAAGATTATTTCCCACCCCCATCTACTCTGAAGGGACAGAAGCACCAAAATTTCTTGGCCCATTTTGTGCCTGGCAAGGGAAATTTGTGGGCCTTTTCCCAGTACTTGGGTGTGTCTAAGTACTAAACTTATTTAGTGAACAGGATTTAAAATTTTAACTGACACAACATTCATACCCTAGAGCAATCAGTTGGATTTTCATCTCCATTTGTATCACACATTAGAGCAACTTATAGTTTGGGTCTGAAAGATCTATTTCTGTATTTTTATTTTATAAGCTGCTATTCTGTGTTTCTTTTGTTCCTATATTCTATTTCTATACTTTGTTTCTATGTCTCTAGGAAATAAAATAAAAAGACTGTATTATTGGATTAATACATCAAAATAGGGGAACATTTAGGAATGTCTAATAATTCATTTTCTCTGACTTATTTAATTTCTTCTGGATTATAAGTAATAGCAATACAGAGATCTGATTGGAGTTGGGGGCTAAAATAAATTCAACGGACTTATCTTCAGTGTAGCTAATACAATCTAACATGCTTTTAAGGTGAAAAAGGTATTCCATGGGAACGAGGGTGTCTATTTAGCATGTGAAGATAGGTGCACAATCTACTGAGGTAGCGCTCTGCTTTTTGAGACAGTCGCAGACATGACCAAATTAAAACCTTGGCATTAACAGGCACAATTTTCCTTCAGTCAATACCTCCTACCTTGATCTCTAAGACATCTTTTTCTGTAAGATGATTAGTAGCTATAGCCATCACTTCAAACTGCTCAAGCACAAGTCAGCACACTTTATTTACATAGCTAGGCTTAGAGCCAAAATGAAAACTCATAGTGGAAATTCTGAAAGAAAACCTCTCCTCCCCTCCTCCCATTTCATTGTTTTGCACCAGGAGTTGTTGGTTGATTATGATCCCAGTAAAAAAGGCACTTGGACACTGTAAAATATCACTTAGAATGCTACATGCAAAAAAAAGAGTAGTATGTAAAATCCCTTCAGATACTGGGAACCTCAAATTGTGTGAGATCAGATGTTACCAGGAGCTGGCTCAGGTGATTCTGCAGGCAAGGTGTATGTGCAGCACAACACAAATCTGAAGGTCACGCTTTATGTGCAGCACAGTCTGTGCCTCCTTGGGTTAAACTGTTAAGTGGATCACTAACTCCTTGATTTACAATGGCCTTCGGGTTAGCATCACCATGACAATGAAGTCTGATTTTCACTGATACTATTCCTCTACCCAGAGGGACCAATCCAGTGCCTTCAGACTTAAAAATATAAGAGCCTTTTACTGAAATTAGGATTAGGTATCTGCTGTCATATTGGACAGTGACTTAAATGCCCATTTCAAATTTATTTCAGGCTGAACATCTACTATTGGACATTGTGTCCTTTAAATTTTAGAACATATAATATTCAAATAAATGATATTTATATAACTTCCCTTTTTCTAAAAAGGCAGATATATCCAAAGAAAAATACATTACCTAACACCAGAACTGCTGGTAGTTATTAATCCCTTTAGGAATAGAACAGAATATGGATCTCTTTGCTTATATGTTAATGTACTTTATGGAAAAAATATTGTAATTGAGCTGCTAAATGTAGTGTTGTCAGTGTAATTAATAGCCTGGCCATTCTAGCTATTCTTGAAGAAGCAATGCTTACACTCCTGTTACCAGTCATTATGTTCCTTGTATCACCACGTACAGTGCTGTTAAGAGAGAGCACCCTTCTCAACAGGTACTCATACCTCTTGTACTTGGTGGAAGTGTTGTAGAAGGCAGGAGGATTGACTGCAGCTAGAGTAGGAGGAGTCTCTGTGTTTGCCTGATATCTTTGTGGGAGTTTCATTCCCATAGCACCTAGCAATCAAGTTTTACGAACTTGTCTCCAGGATAGTCTGGTGAGCTGCCTAAATTTAATTAGACTTCATAACTGGGGTTAATTATTTCTGGGTTAATCACTTATGTGTTGAAGTAGAGGTGAACATCGGATCTAATAACCAGAGCGAAATAATGGTGCAGTAGGAAGGGGCACCGACATGAAGTATTCCTTCCCTAGGTTTTGGCACCAGCTGTTGTTGTTTAAGACAGGAATGGGGTTGGTGGACTGTGACTTATTGAATCTTTTAAAGTTAAAAATACAATTTTTCATGATTATATATTGATTGTGTTAAGCTAGGTGAGCTATTTATTTTAAATGGACCATTTTGGAGTTTGGGAATCTATTTAGGGCTTCACCTTATGAACAATCCATTACCTTTTACAAATCCTTCTCCCCTTCAGTTGCTAGTGTGAGGGTACATGCAACTCAGGTAGTTTGGAAACATTGGCTGGAGACACCACAGACTTGCACATCCACGTTGTATTGTATATACTCTCAAGGTGAGTTTAAAATAAGGTTCTGTATTTTTGCATTGAAGTCCTGAGAATCGTGTCTTACTTGTTTAGTGATGTAACTCTTACAGGATGATATTTTTATTAGTATGGGTCATTCCAGAACTTCTGTCAGAGTAAACAAATAATTTGTCTCATGAAGCTGTGTTAAACCAATAAAATTTGTAGTAAACTTGGTGGTGGTAGGGCGCAAGTGAATTTCTTAAGTTAGTTTATATTATTTTATCTCACATATAATCTTGTAGTTATTCCTCTGAAGCTTTGTACCAAGGGTGCTCATTACCTATGAACTCTCAAAATCATTCATATGATTGGCAGCTTCAAAACAATGTTTAAAATTAATTTCTCTGATATTTTGACCCTTAGTTATTAATGCAAAGTTATAGCTTTCTGCTGACTAACTTTGATCCATCAAATCCTTTTGGACAAGCAGTGGGGAAAAATGTGATGTATCAATCAGTGAAGGAGATGATGTTTCCTTTAAACAACATAAGTAAATAAAATAGACTCTGATTTCTCTATGTAACTACCTGTGCACGTGTGCCTGAGAACTAGAGTTCGATAAGGTTGTTCCCATTATGACTGTTGTAGCTTCTTTCAGTTCAGCATAATTTTCAGGCAGGAGTGAGAAGGCACTCTGGGTCTCTACTGGATACCTGAACAGCTTCGTACTCTTGGAAACAGCAGTTCATAATTGGATGGTTTCACACATGGAATTGCTGTGGCGTAAGCTGACATTTGGGTTTGTAGCATAGGAGTTGGCATAGTTGTCAGTTTTTGATTGGGGTAACAGAGAAACTCCATCTCTCCTACAAAGTGCAGGGCGTGTGTAGTGAAGTTTCCACATCTGGGCACCATGTTTTGCTCAAGTTCAGTGTTATTGGCCTCAGTTTTGAAGGAAAAGATCTCTTAATGTTAAAACGTTCAAGTGTGTTCTTGTGACTAGAAATGGAAAAATTCTGCAGCGCTTTGTTTCACAAAAGTGTATCTCAATATAGCCATAAAACTGCACAAGTATCTGGCCTGTAAGAATTCTGTGTTTCACAATTACTTACACTAACAATTGGTGGGAGATGTCTGCCTACAAAAACGCTACCAGATTGGTTGTCCACCATGAATGTAGCAGGAGAAACAAGGAATTAAGAGATCTGGATTCTAGTTCTGCATCTTCTGGGCAGTCACCTCACTGTCCCATGTGAAATGGGATAGATTGTACATCTCTGTAAAGGGCTTTGAGAGATGTGCTTTGAAAATACAAACTATTTTTACTGACAAGTTAGAGGGCACTGGCTTTGTGGTCTAGGTTTTATTTCCTTATTGAATAAAATAAAATGCCATCTCAATGTATGAATAAGGAATTCCTCAGCTGGTTGAAGACACAGATTTTTTTAACTCCATTTTATTTTATTCATTGCCATCCAACAATAAGTGCTAGATTAAATCTAGAAGCTGCAGCTCTGTGAAGAATATCAGAGAAAGCAGAAGCACCCAGTTAGTTTCTTTTATCTCAACGCAGAAAAATATAAAAAAAGACACTGTTTCCATGGCTATTAAATGTTGACTTTCCAGATGTGCCTGGTAATTGAGGCATTAACTCCTGTGATGAGTGCTTTTGTAATATGTGTGTTTTAAGCTGTGCTTTGCACAAACTCCAATTGCATTCACCCTTGAAAGCACTCAAACAAGAGGGAGCAGCTCTTAGTTACTACCACCCAGATCTCCTTGGAATTGGTAACCGATACAATTTTATGGAAATAAATGGCACTGGCTGCTCCCCCTGTGCATCGTGCTGATTCTGGACCTGCTCTTGGTGTTAATAGTATATTCTGGCAACTTTTTTAAGCTACTATTCAAATACATTGATCAGCCTTGTTTTTTCTTGTTAAGTATGAAGATGTTATTAGGGCTGTTGTAGAAAAATCCTCAACAGACTGGGAGTTTCATTTCCTGTATGACATGAATCCAAATGGTAAAGTTATTGTGCAAAACAGATCTGTTCCACAGAAACTAAACATTTGCAGATATATCTCTCCCTCAAGAGCTGAGAGCCTTTAATTTTGTGTCTTTTTAGACGGCGAGAACTTGAAAGCTTGCACTATCTAATGGAAAACATCTTTCAGCACTAATAACATAATAAGAACAAATTGGGCGATGATCTCACACAAAACTGGATAGATAGCACCCTGGGAATCTGATCCCTAACAGATTGCTGAAGGTGAGGCTGTTGCCTGATTGCCAAAGAAATGCTGTGTTGGAAGTGACAGCTGCAGCCTCTGCAGGGGATACTGTGGCTCCACATGCAAACGGTGGCTTTGTGCTACTTAAAAGAGGATTAGGTAGAACGAGAATAATCCCAAAACAGGCAAGAATATGTCTTTTAAATGAAATGCAAGGTGGAGTGCTGTGAGAGTTTGGACAGCATTAGGTTCAGTTCCTCTCTGTGGTTGCTGTTAGCTTTTACCTTTCAAATGCAGTCACGAGTAGCTTTTGTTATTTAAAATGATCTTTGGAATATTGTTTCTTGTATTGTTCCAGAGATGTTTGCCTGTGTTTTCTCTCTCATTTATCAAAATTTTACCAAGCTGCACCTATGGGTATGTTATATACACTGCAGTCAGTTAGAAAAGTGGGCCTGGTGTTATTTTTTCCAACAATATTTCACCTCTACTTCAAAAGTGTAACTAAACTGGCTAAAAGGAAATGGAAAGGAAAAAAAAAATCAGTGAACTTGAAGCATTTTTTTTCCTGACCGATTAAATTTCATTGACGTTATATTCTAGGTGAGGATAACCTAGGATGGAGAATTCAAAACATACCTAATAAATGACCTATAACTTCCAAAGCTACTCCATTTAAAATGATTAAACAATTGCCAAAGTGCTATTGGCTGCACCATTAAATCTCCCAGTTTGTACTCATAGGCTATTTCTTCCCTTCTCATCTTGTTTAATAGCTAGCATGAATCTTTGCTGGTATTTTAAAAATCATGTCTTCTGAGTTTCTGTGGTGAGAATGGGATGTTCCTGCTGCTAAAGGATGCCACATGAGTTTGGCCACATTGATTATATAATTAAATAATCAATCTTCTCTTTAGAGGGTGTAGACACTGTCTGGAAAAATCTGCCTCCAAAAGGCTGTCAATTCATGTGATAAATGGTGAAAAATAGTTTGTCCACTTCATGGTCCTCACAGCTGAAGTTTGCTTTGGGGAGAGAGGCTGCATTTGTTGTAGAAATAGGGAACATGTTGCATGTTTAAGGCAATGGAAGGGAAAGAAATCATGGAAGATAAGAAGCGGAGAGATTGGGGCAAAACCTGGGTATCGGAAGCATCTTGCTGAACAGTTTAGCTAAGGCACATCTTGACCTAATACACAAAGCAAGGGTGGGCTCCCCATTTGCACTGGTCTGCATGGTGTAGTTTTGAGTTACATGATACAGTCCCAGCAATATCTCTGCACAGCTTTCCACTTAGGCTGGGCTTCCCCCCAGACTTCCCTTGACTATGTAAGTACTGAACAGGAGACTGGGGGGTATCACATCCTAATTATCAATACTTTGTTAACCTGAGCTAGATTTTTCTCAGCCCAGACTCCAGCTAAATCTCTGATTTGCTGTTCCCATGGTCTGGTTTTGAGACTTCAGTGATGTCTGGGCCAATAGGAAATTCACGCATCAAAGGTGTAAGAAGAATGGAGGTTGGATTACCTGGGTTTCCTCTGAGTCTGCACTTCAAAACTGAATGAAAGATGGAAAAGGGGGTTCCTTCCCTTTCATGCTTGTTGTTATGATTTGTAAAATAGGAGCTCCTATTAGGAAAAGCCTTTATTGTGCCAGGCAGTGGAATTAATGGGCAAGGTGACCAGCAGGAGGAACCAAATGCTTCTAACAAAACAGATATCTTGGGCAGTAAATACGTTGCACTGTATTACGGTGTCAGTGAACAGAGCAAACAGTGTGCTTGAATCTCTTGAGTTTCATTTCTGTTCAGTAAAAATATGACTTACTCATCCTGTCAGTTCATTTTAGTGTCTAACGAGCTACATCCTCTTTGTAGCTCGTGTGTAAACTGAGAATTCATGTCTTGTGAATGTGTTGATAAATCTAGTAAAAGGTTATATTTGAAGCTTTCATCTTTGATACCCATGGATGATGTGAAAAATAGCTATTATTATTTTATTACAGTGCTAACATTTGCATTTCCATTGTTGTAGCACCTCCTGTCAGTATTTATAGGTTTGAATTTGTGAGGTTTTATAAGTCGGACATAAAATAGTCTGTCCTTACTGAAACTTGGCAAAGGAATTCTTGAGCCTTGAATGGTTTGAAACTCATGTATTATGGAAAAACAACAACAACAAGCACCTCTAAATGCCTCACGACTGCAGATTTTCTATAATTAAAGAGAAATAATCAGGCCATATGGAGAAATTTCTGATTCAATTTCCCTCTAGCTTAGAAGCAACATGGCAAAGTTGTTAATTAAGGCCCGCTTCTAGTGGCCGTAAGAATTTGTCAGCTCAGTGACGAATCTTCCTGAAACTGAGATGATTCCACAAAATTTGAATGTTTTCCCATGCCAGTTCCTCTGTGATCTGATATAGGTGATCCTGCTCTGGCAGGGGGGTTGGACTAGCTGATCTTTCTAGGTCCCTTCCAACCCCTAATATTCTATGATTCTATGCCAGTTGGTTACAATGACAATCTTTAGAAGACAGTTCTTGCTCTAATTCAAAGTCGTATCAGTGAATTAGGTAAAGCATTCCCTCAGGCATAGTTATTGGTATAAACTAGACTGTAGTTAGATGGTTAGACATCAGCAGAATATTATTTGTGGTCACACCTCAGGTAGTAATGAGGCAGCCTTCAGCCTTTTTAACACTTGCCTGCTATTTTATGTAACTTATTATGGTGAGTAGGTTAGCAATCTGGGGCCTTGAGCTTATCTTGCTTTCTTAAGAGAAAGGTGGTTTTGGGGTGCATTTTTAGCTTTTTCTTTCATTAAAATATGCCTTCTCTAAAAGACATATATGTGGTGTTTGGTTTCTTCCAAGTTGACACGGTACTTCTAGATCTTTTAAAAGAATTTGTTTGATAGGCACAGCTCTTTTGCTGCTGTGTGTACAGATTCATAGTGTATAACCTGGGGATAAATCTAAACATCAGGGAGTTTCTTCTGCTGGCTCATTTGGTGTTTTTCATGAACTCTGATCTCATTCTTTTTTTTAGTAATTGTTTCTCTTCTAAAGTAGACCTAAATCATGGCTGTTGGAAAATTCAGCACAATCAATACTGTTGGTCTTCCTATCAGCAAGATTTAAGTAGTTTTCAGTAGCATCTGATCTATGTCTTTTAAGTGTAAGTCCAACTCTATGCCCAAGTTTTTGCCTGCCCTGCATCCATCCTGCTTAACTACACTCCATGCAGCTGAATATGAGTAAGTCCTGGAAGACTAAGGGAGAAGACTGATGTCTGTCCCATCCTTTCTCAAGGGCACACTCAACACATCTAATTACAGTGTAGGGGAGATGACTATGCTTGGTCTAGGTGTGCCATATAAAAATAACAAACATCACTGATACCAGGCAGACAAGGCTGACTATTATTCCTCCTGGACTCTAAGTTGTCATGCAGCAGGGCTTGATGGGGCTTGAAGAATCAAATTTGGCCTGAGAATACTGTGGATGTGCCATACTAAGCAACAGCATCTTAAAAACTGTGGGTCTGTGGGCGTGGGTTGTGCGGCAGTTTGTGCTGCAGCTTGTGTTGTGGCCCGCAACCTGACAGTCAGTACAGACATAACCCATGAATCTGTGGAACTGAACGGAACATTTTTGTTCATCGAGTCGGTCCCGGAGTCTGAGGAAGAGGTTACACTGAGAAATGGTTACTCTGGATCACCTTCTGTATTTCCTGTGAAGACACTCAGGGTGTCTGCCCCTGGAAAGATCTGCAAGAGCTCTGTGCTATGGCCCATCAGGTGGGGACCATGGGAAAAGACAGAAGAATGGCAAGACATCACATATTTTTCAACCCTCTCAAGTGTTTTTATTGTTTTAATGAGCTGATGCTTAGGCTTTGTGTTTCCAGGAAGGGAGAAATTGGAGCATATTGATTATCTTGTAGTACTAACTAGTGTACGGTTCAGTCGAGGCGCTGCTAGCCCTGCAGCAATTTTGGCCAGGCCAGCTAATTTGCTTAAGGCACTATCAAAGGGAACCTGGCTAGACTTCATTACAAAAAGCTTATTTGGCTTTGAAAAGAGAAAAAATATCAGAAGATATAATCTGAGAGGAGAGAAGGCGGCTAATTAAGGGCTTTCTTCTTGGCAGAATGAGAATTTTGGGAAGATTTGGCCTCAGTGCTACCCTAGATGATATTTGTAAATACCCGAGGAAAACTGGCTTTGATTGTCAATAAATTTCAAGTGTGTTTTGGCAGCTTCATGAGCTCTAGGCATTTACAGTACAAAGGATAGTAGGACAACCAAAGAATGACACGGATAGTTAAAAATGAGCTTATGGAAAGCTTAGTATATAAGAAATACACAAATTGGTCTTATGCTTACAGAGTATAGGATAATAAAAAGCCTGTCGCCCAGAGTTAGGCACCTAAATTTAGTACAATGTTCATTAGAATTGAATTCCGTGCTCTTGTGTATTTTTAGTGGCCTGTGTTGTCACTTGCACAGGTGTCCAGCACTTCTGAAATTCAGTTCTTAGATTTAGAGACCTATAACTGGCTTTTATATATATCCTCTGAGTAACTTTGATTTTGAGAACGTTGGTCTAAAATGCTCTTCTTCTCACACGCTCCTTCCACTGATTTTTAAAATGGAGCGGAAGTTGCTGCAGAGAATCTAATTTGAAGTCACTCACTGATGGGCAGGTTTCCAAAAGACCTTAGTGGTGTCTACATACTAGTTGCAGCATAGTAATGAAAAGCCTCACAATGAGATGAAAATCATAAACTGTGATTTATTGCTGTAGGTGATCCAATACCAGGCAGTACCTTGGTGAGGAATTTCAGATGCTTCAGCTAGAAAATTGCACCACTAGTTGAAAAGGAGGAAATGGAGTTCAAAAACGAACCTTATTTGTCTTGTAGGAGTTGTTTAAGGATTATCCGGGATAAAATCAGTGCTTAGCAGGCTGGTAAAAACTCTGCACTTGTAGGTCCTCATTCTTAACTATGACACAGAGAGGAGATAGGTCTTGCAAGTTAGATATATCCTGACTCATATTTCTCATTAGCTTGAAGAATTAATTGCTGTCAAAATGGTTCTTCAGCTACTGTGAGCTGCTATTCTGTTGCTGTTTCTTCTGCTCGTGAAGATTATATGGGTCTTGAGCAAAACTCATCTTTGGTATAACTGTGCTGACAGCAGACAGATGCATCTGGCCAGTGATTAAAAAAAAAAGTGTGAAATAGTTGAGCAGGACAATTACTGTGCCTTAGATCTGTGTTTGCAAGTATTTTTTTTGCTTTGTTTTTGTGTGTGAATCACTACATAGCACTAGAGCTTGGTGCAGGGTCTTTTATGTACTGCTGTGGTTTATTGGGTCACTCATCAAGGGAGAAGCCACATAAAATACAGAGGAAATACCTTAGCAGGAGAGAGAGCTTTAAGTGTGGGATCCCATACTACAGCTTCACAAACCACAGCCTAAAAATTACTTCTTTAAGGCACAGTAGATATCCCAAAGAACCTGTGAAGCCAGATCATAGGTATGAGTAGATAGATCCATACAAAAAAAAGTGCAATAACAAAGATATAGTGATTCTTCACTGGTACACTTTTGCAGCTTCTTGCATCACATGGTTTTGTTTGATTAATGTGTAGTAATTTGTCCCAGTATTTTATCTAAATCTTTCTTGAAACATGTACATGTATTGACATCAACAATACTGTGCAGCAAGAAGTTCCATAATACAGTGATGCTGCATGAAAACCTCCCTCCTTTCCTTTGTTTTCAAACTGGTCCATTGGATGCTCTGTAATTCTTGTACTGGGACATACGATGAAAATTGCTCAATATTCTCCCTCTTCATGATTTCATACGTGATCTGATATGCACAACTTCACTGCCATGTCTGGAGTTTTGTCTGCATCTGGGAAGTTGTGTTCAGGATAATAGATTGTAAATTTGGACCGCGTTAGCCACTCTATACCACCTCCCAGCCTGGATGTTCCCTTGATCTTACCAGGTGTAGCAGTACCTGGTACCAGCTATTTTTGCTTTCTTTAAAGGGGAAGTGAATTGTCTGGACTTATTTGCAGCATCACTGTGCCCATGGGGAGATGCTGCACTGCATACTCATTTCCTCACAGGACAAGCTATAGACTCCTGACCACAAGCCTATGGTCACTAGGGCCACCAAATCTGGCTATTAAAAGGTCAGTGTTAAAGGAAAGATGGTCAATATTAAAGAAATAAGTTGGAAATACTTTTTCTTCTTTGTACCAAGCTGCGGGTAATCTTTTTGGTTGCCAGAAGAAATGCTGTGGGTGTTTAGTGTGAAACTTTTCACTTTTGAACCAAAAATGTAGTAGGATTTTGAAAGGATTTAAGAATCCTTTGATCAGTAGCATGTACAATTACTTGAGATTAAGTATAAAAATCAAGTGCCAGCGATCTTGGGCTGAAGTCAGGAGTGAGATTTTCAACCTAACAAAGGACAATTTGCTAGCTGTTTCAAGGAGAGAGGATTTATCTCCTACCGAACTATTTGGTGCTTCTAGCTGCTAAGGGCAAACATTTAGGCTTGCCAGAACAATGGCCTAAATAAGAATGGATGCTTCAAGCTGCCAGACTCACTCTCAATATGTCAAGCAGCCTGTTGGAACACCACAGTTTGAGGCTATCCATTCTGCTGTGTCATCTGGCTTTCCTGTATCTGGCATTGTGCTGCTTTGTTTCCTTTGCAAAGCAAGAAAACAGAATTACATCTTCAGCAACTGACGGTGTTGCTCACTAGCAACTAAGCTAGTGTCCCTAGCTCACGAAGCACAAGAACTTTTTGGAGACGTGTTCTTTCAGAGAAGCAGGCCACCTGCAGAAGAAACGCCCCATTTCTCATTCCAGAATGGCGAAGAAGGCTTTCTGCTGGCTTGTGTTCTATTTTGACAGGATGGAGTTAATGGAAAAAAAACTGGTAATTACTTTGCTGTGTCTATTAATAGGAGAAAGCAACAGTGAAGTCATCATGTGTTTCCAATAAAGCAGCATCAGTTTTAACTGCCTTTTAAGCAAGGGTACACTGATGCCTCTGGATTTTATTGGTTAAAGTATTAAAGCCATTTTTCATTGGTGTATCTGCAACACTTCTCAAAAAGTAGAATTGCAGAGTGGTGTTATCACTTGGCAGAGAGGCTCATCATTTTGTAGAGAGAGTACTGCAGAGAGGCTTTGACTACCCCGGACAAGAGCTTGCCGGTGCAGTGTCCTCACGATTCTGGTTTCAAGGTGAACATCTTGCCGTTTTCACCCCACACTTTGATTTCCCAGCGAGGTGAAATGACTTGCTTACCATGGACAGACCAGGCGATAAGCAGAGCCAAGCATAAACCTCCAAGCCCTGATGAAAGCCGTTTCTTCCCCTTGGCGCAATGTCAATGCAAAGCATAGGAGTGCAGATGGACAGAAGAGCCCCCCTCTGCTCCATTGGAATTCCTGCTCGTTTGCTGCTTCCTTGCATCGTTTTCTCTGTTTTCTGTCAGCAGTCTGTGCACACTTTGATCTCTCCGGGCTTCCTTCCACGTGTTCTTTTAATGATCCATTTCTACTGAATTCCGTACAATAAATAAGTGTGGAGTGTTATGGCAGTGTCCAAAAGGCTCGTGCCTGTTGTTATGGGTGCTAGCTAAAGTGCACATACATGATCTTGGCCCCAGGAAGATATGTTCTTAAGGAATGTGATGTGTATGTAGATTACCTTTTACTTCTCCTTCCTTGTAATCTGTGACCTTTTCCCTAACAGGTAGCGATGCCTCTTGATACATCACCTCATAACCTACCAGGAAAAAAACCCAACAAATAACTGCCTCACTGGCGGATCAATAAAACCAAAATTTTAAATTAACACAATATTTTCTTGGCAAACATGGCCTGGTTTTAATCTGGCAGTAGCCGATAACATTTTTATCAAAAACTCATCCAGATAGCTTTAAGAAATTACCATTTTCTGAGATTGTTGCTGTCTCTTCATCTCCATTTCTTTCCTTTCACAGCTTATTATAAGCGTTATTTCCTAGTTCTTTCCGGTATCCAAAGTTTGAACTTGTAGTTGCTTTGGTAACTGGTCACTCAGCTGAGACACTGGTTGGTGTGTGTGAATTGCTCCCACCCTTGGCTGGGTTTGTGCTGAAACCAGTGCACAAGGCAGAGCTTTGAACCGTTGCTCAGCATGACTATGTTGGAAGAGGAGGAGAGAGTTGGCCTGTGCTGGCAGACTGCTTGTTCTTTAGCCTTCGCTGTAGCATCACTACCCAGCAGTGGGTCCTAGGCAGCTGTCTCCATGTGGGTGCTGCTGCGTTGGATGTACTGGCACTAACTCAAGCAGTTTTGTTTGACATGATCCTGCCCAAGGTCATACGAAGAAAGCCGCCTGAGTGAACAAGGAAATTGGGGAACACAAAGATAGCAAATTTAAGTAGCAGCTCTAAATGAAGGAGTTTTCCTCCCCATTTATATGTTGTCTGTTTTGATCAGGAGCTCCTTAATGCTGGAGAAGATCTTTGCTGTGTCTGAGCACAACCTGGTACAACAAGACCCATCCTCTGTTAGAACCTGTAGAAATTACCAGGATATAAATAGCAAAACAAAACAGAGCGGCTCATTAGGAGGAAGCAAGTGAATTGTATAGCCAATATAAAAGCGACAGAGGATGCTGGGTGCAGTTGTCCATGCTTGTAGCATCCTCTAGAATACTTAGGAGAAGGATTATGTAGGACTACAGTGCCTCTGTATGACAGACAGCTGTACGTACATGCACACCCACACAGAGGCTGTGTGTTGGTTCAGGCAGAATTGGAGACATCTTGCTACAGATCAAATAAGAACAGTTCTCCTCTTTCTATTCAGTAGCTGAGCTGAAGAAATAGGTGATAATATAGCCTATTGTGTTTCTAATTATTTGTTGTGTTCAGATTGTGAGCTGCAGGAAAGTTCCTGCCCTTCAAAATTTGCAATGAAAATGTCTTCTGTGTGGAGACAGCTGGATACCACAACAATCTGAGAGAGGACATTTTTTCCCCATCGTTGAGATGATTAATTTATTTTGCTGCCTACTAAGAAAATAACACCTTAATTTTTTTATTTCCGTCAATTAATCTCGCTCTGCAAACATGAATATAATTTACAGGGTCTTGGGTAAAGTCGGTGGCTTTTCCAGTGTTACTCAGCAAAAGGGCTGGAGCAAGGAATAGAACTCCAGTCTCCAGTGTTCCATCCCAGTGCTCTGTTCAGTGGGGCAAGCTCTTGGTTGGTGGGTGCAGAATGGCACAGAGAATAAGATGACCCATCAGAAATGCCCATTCAGAGGAGAGTTTGAGTCTTTATGATTCCCTGTCAGGACAAGCTGGATACCTTTCTCTGTTCTGCAATAAACGTGGGGGTGAGTGGACCTTTTTTCTTATTATTTCCACAAGCTCCCGTTGCTATTTGGCATTCCTCATCCTTGTTGTTATTCAGCAGCTGGCAAATGGACTTGCTGACTTCTGGACTGACCTACTAGGCTTTATGTTTTATTGATGTCTTAAGGTTTTCATGACTTCAGAATTCTCCATTTGCTTTAATTAGTTGAACCTGAGTTCACAAACTCGGAGACCTTTTAAAGCATTTGGCAAGCTGCATGAAAGTGTGACAGCAAAAGTCTGAAGTGCACAATGTAATCCATGTTGAAAACACAGGGAGGCTTTTATAGATAACTTTTTTAAATCTTTAATATTGAGAAAAAAAAAGAAACATGGGGGAAAAAATGTGCCTAATCTTCTGCTCAGCATCCCAAAAAACCTGAGGATGAGCTTTCCCAGGTACTTAGTGTAGATCTAATGCAGCTTTCATTGATTTAAGTCAGAATGGAAATAGTCCAGGTATCAAAAAAAATCTGTCCCTGACTAATAAGTTTCTTGGTGTCTTGTTCCAAGGGTGCACAGCAGTGGTCCTGTGATTCTGCCCGATTGCTCAGGGTGTGGACGTACAATCAAAAGCAAGAGAGTTCCTATAGCATAACAAGCAGCTGTCTGCCTGCTGAGCCTGAATGGTGACATGCTCACCATGGGTCATGGTATAACCTAATCCATAACACTTACAACAAGCTTGCAGTTGTGTATTGCAGCTGATGGTTGATAAACTAATAAGTCATAGTAACTTGTTGACTTCTAATAAGTTATTGTTTACTGAAATGAGGGCTGGGTAAAGACTGAGTTGTATTTGGGTATCATACTGCAGGGGCTGGTTTTCCGTGGTTGCCTTCCCTTATCACCAGTGCAGAAGGAAAAGTGTGGAGTAGGTGTACGGGCAAACTGTTGGTCAAATTGCAGTTGGTGGCCCAAGTATAATTTTAAGTCTGTCAGACATTGCATTGTATTTTTAATTGCCTGTAGTATGTTTTCCACCCAATTGCTTCCCAGAGTTAATTCACCAACAAGTAACAGCCATTGAGGAAAATAACCATTATCCGTGAGCCTTGTGGATTTTGCCTCTGGTATCACTCTTCTAAATCAACACTGAGCGAACTGAGCACTGCAAGTGTAGGTACAAATCTCTCGAGGCTTTATGGAAATAGTGACAAAAAAACCTAAAAGGTCCTCATCAAAAGACCAGAATAATTGCTGTCGTATAGAATTTAAAATATTTAAGATTTACTTAATGAATATTTAAATATATTAAAGCCTTTGATATTGAAGTGGTTGTGCTTAGCAGAAACCAGTCCAGGGCTGGTGTCTGAATTTCAGGTCAGTTTGACTCCAGAGTTTTAATTTGCACCCTGGCTAACTGCATCTGTTTCACTCCCTGGTGATCACGACAGCTCACAGCCTGTTTGCTGCCCTCTGAACTACTTGGTTCTGTTTGCTCGATTCCATTGCTAAATTGTTTGGATGTTAATGATTTAAAACGGGCATGAAAGCCCCAGTAAAAAGTAGCAGCTGATGGCACGTAGAGTTTGAAGCAGAGTCAGAGCTGTGCAAGGGGAAATCCCCAGGTGAGGCAGACACTCTTCCAGCCTTGCAAGAAGATGGTGGCTGTACTGAAGATGTTAGATGACTGAGTTTCAGGGTATACAATAACAGAAGCAATGCAAATTGGGACTGGTAGTCCAGCTTAAAGGTAGGAAGCAGGCAGTTTAGCTCAAATTTTATGACTGCGTGAGCAAAGAACATGTTGCTGATTCTTAAAGGCACAATAAATAGACAGGACCCTTGAAAAATTTCTGTTGTTAACGTGATGGGAACTGGAAGAATCCTAAAACCTCTGGATCAAACGGTATCTTGTCATATATTGCTTGGTTTTTGGAGAGCGTGGAATCATATGAGGAACCAGCTGGAAAGGAATATGGACCATTAGGGGCTGTGCTTTCCTGGTCTCTCTTGTACAAAGCTGTAGCGAGCAGCTGGGGGAAGCTGACTTCCCTGCAACTCTGGTCTCTGACTGTTTCCGTGGCAACAGGTGTCAGTCTGCTGAAAATGGAGTAAACGAGAGTTTGGAAACAATTATTGGCTTGAATCACTTAGTTTTTGCAGCCTGCTAACGGTTCCTGTGGCGCTAGCAGCAGGTATCAGCAGTTGGGTTCCCAGTTGCCAGGTTCACATCCAGCTACGGAGTGACAGCTGAAAAATCTCATTTTGTGAAGAGCACTCCCAGGCTTGTACATCTCGGAAATGGGAAGTGGCTTCAAACTGTTTATTAGACAAAAAAAAGTATTCCTGCATCTAGGACAAGAGGGAAGGGGAATGTTGAGAACAAACCCCCGTATTTTAATACTTGAGGAACTCCTCATGCCTCTTGGTGGAGCGAGCAGAGCTGGACTTCACCCACGCACAACTTTGTATCTCCACGTGTTCAGCTCTTACAAAACTAACTGTAAGATTGCAAATCCACTCACCCTTGAGGCTTTCAAAAGCCAGCATTCAATGCCAGTTTTTCTGGATTCCTGTTATATCTTAGTGAATCTGTAGGGAGCGGGAGAAGGAGAAAAGGTTTGGAAACAAAAATAGAGGAGGTGTGTATAGAAGACATAACAAGGGGCATCTGTCACAGTATCTAGCTCACATTTTTGTTAAAAGGGAATATTTATTCCCTTTTCTGGCAACACTTTGAAGGGCAAGGGAAGTTTGCAACACTTGCCTATACTTGTAGCTTCCATTTCTGTAAAATGGATTTCAAGTATAAGTTTGCTTCACTTGAGGACTGAAACCTCTGTTGCTTCTTTTTGGTTTCTAGTGTAACCATTGATCATGCTCTTGTTGGCCTTTTGGGACCTTATCTGCAGAAGTAAAACTGAGAGGCATTATGTTGCACTGAGTCTCTAGGTGGATTGAGAAGCCTTGAGCAGACCAGAAGCAGCAGTGGGGATCTTTTATAGGAAGTAGACACAAATCCAAACCTCTGTGCAGGGTGTTAAGGCCACATAATATCTTGTTGCTTCTATGAGTTTAGAGTTGTGGTATGTAATTGAGCATAAGCAGTTGTAGAGTTTGAGGAATTGGAGTCACATTTTTAGAAGTGAAGAGGACATCTAAAAAAAAAAAGGCAAACCTCCACCAGGTTTCCTTTCAGTGTTTCTGAATTTTGCAGTGTGACTCAGGAGCTTATGTCCTATGGCCAACAAAAGAGCATTAGATTCCAAACTCATTAGGTGCAGTATCTATGTGCCAGATATTTCACTCTCATTGAAATCCCTCTCTAAAATCCACATCTGTCAGAAAGCTTTAGGAGAGGTAAAATAATTAAAATGTTACAGTGAAATAATTTTGCTCACCAAACTGCCTGTGATTTTAGAGGCAGGGATGTCTTATCAGTGAGACACTTCACTTGGTTTAAGTTCAACTGTCCATCATTTCAGCTTTGTGGAGTTCTTGAATACAGGGTTCACAAGTCCTATGTGCCTTGTGAGGTACCTAGGGCATTTGTGGGTAAGACAGCATCAGTAGTGCTAATTAATAAAAAATGTTGGTATTTCAAATATGGGTTTTTTCCTCATTATTAATGTTAATCAGTTAATATCAGTCTTATTCTATATGTAGCTTTTCCAGAATTTCTGTGCTAATTTACTATATAAAGATCAGTGCTTCTATTTTTGTCTCAGTCTTAGATAGCTCTGTCTGCTGTTCTACATGTGAATCTTTTTTGCTCTCCATTTTCTCTGCCATTTCTTTGATCTTTGCTCTATTTTCCAATGTATAAAGTTTTCATTCCCCTAGATAACATCGTGTTATCACTTTTCTCAAGAGACGTACAGAATTCTTTTTACAGGCCCCAGAACAATTCTGCAGCATGAATCTGACAACTCTGTGGAAATGCCAAACCTCAGGTTTGCATATCATAGGATTCCTTCAATTTTGTGTCCCTAATATCTCATGTTCACAGTGCAACAACTTCTATGCAAATAGTAAAAATGTTAAAACACCAAAGTCCAATCAAATAATTGCCATTCTGCAAACACCTCCCACCAAGAGTCAGCCGTAGCTCAGGGGAGCAGATTCTCTGGTTTTCTTAAATCCATTGCTTGAAATTGCTAGAAACAAATATCAAGGCATTTGATCTTATTAAAAAAACAACCAAACAAAAAGAAACCAAACAAAACCCCCCTAACCGAAACCAAATAACAACAACAAAAAGCACCAAATAAACAAAACAAAACCCCCACAAAACAAACAACACAACAAAAAACGAACAGAACCCCCCCCAAGCAAGTTAAATCTCAGTAAATTACTAGTTGGCAGGCTGCTCTGCCTTCAGAGAAGCCTACAGCCATTTGGACATCTGTCTGAAATTACCAAACCTTGAACCCAGTGTATTTCCCCAGCTTGATGTGGTGATGCGTGTTTATTGGATGCTCTGGCAGAATTTGAGGATAGAGACTTAGGGGGTGTCTTCAGCATTGGGTTGTTCTTGAGACCTGGAGCTGCTGCTTCCCCTGAAAACATTGCAAGGGAAAGGAAGCATTTCCGTGGGAAAAAGGAAGAATTGGAAATCTGAACATTTTAGTGTGACTCTGAAGCTGTTCCCTTCCTGGTTCTAATAATTGTGTTTTTGAAGTGAAGGAAGGTGGCACAGAGGTTGTAGAAACCTGAGAGAATAAATTGGTCATTGAAGGACTAATTAAAAAGTTCTGTCGAGTACATTGAAAACTTTTACCTGGTTGAGTATTGAGAGGAAGATGGGGATGGGGAGACCATTCTTTTTCACTTCTGTAGCACATTAATCTGCTCCTGGGTTTTGTTAAGGCGGTTTTTAGGTCACGTAACAGAGCTCATTCATGTGCACATTGTAAACTTTGTCTTGAGAGAACAAATACTTCAGAGATTCTTTCCAAGTGATACCAGTCCTTTGAGTTGTAATTTGCTGTTAAGTATTTGGTCAGTATACTGATAGTACTGCTTGTTTTGTAGCACTTGATGTTATGAGGGGTGGTGACTCTCATCTCTCATTTCAGGTATCCTCTTAGAAGAGGATTATTATAGGGCAGCTGTCTTTTCAGCCTGATACAGCTAAATATTTCTTTTCATTCTGCTTTTATTGGGGGGTGGGGACTGGTTGAAAATAATAGGTAATATTAGTGTATTACTATAGTTTCTATCAGCTAGTAAAACTGGTTAATGGAGAGGACAGAAGCATGGAAAATGAAACTAAATGGTAGATAAAAAGCACGTTAGATTTAACTTTATCTCCTAACTATTCAGGCTTGACATTAGCTACATCCTGCACAAGAGTTTCAGGCAGATGAGACTTTGGTTTTAAAAATGGATTTTATGAAAAGTTGCGTATTTCTGTAACTTCAGTACTGTAAGACAATGTTCTGCTTAACAGGCTTTTTAAAAAAATGCCCCTTATTTTTATTATAAATACTATGCCATATTCTGTTCTTTAGTCTTTACTACTCAGGCCAGCTACCAGGAGTCCCAGGCCTTCAAGACCGCAGAGGAAATCTGGAGGGATGAAGTTCCTACCTCTGTTGAAGAGGCTTGGGTTAAAGATCAGTTAAAAAAACTGGACATCCACAAGTCCCTGGGCCCCGATGGGATACACCCGCGAGTGATGAGGGAGATGGCTGAGGTCATTGCTAAGCTGCTCTCCATAATCTTTGAGAAGTCCTGGAGATCAGGAGAGGTGCCTGAGGACTGGAGGAAGGCCAATGTCATTCCAA
>WTSP01013992.1:46786-68503 GCA_025331215.1 Actenoides lindsayi
GTGTGGCTTGCCCTGGGTGTTTCTATGTTGGCAGAGGGATTGGACTCGGTGATCTCCAGAGGTCCCTTCCAACTCCTACCACTCTATGATCTTATTTAAGTTCTTGACAGATTTCCACTGGAAACCTTGTTTTTCTACCATGCTGGTCTCTTAGTTACTCAGTAGTGAGAGCCTCTATGATCTGCTGTTGCAGTCACATCTTACTCTGTAAAAGATCCCAGAACCAGTCGCTCCTTGCTTCTGGGCAGCTGGTGTGAGCTGGTACTGGTCCTTACTGCCTGGCTCACGTTGTGGGAAGGTGGTGTGGGTATTCCTGTTTCCAAGGAGGTCCTTGTAGGAGGACCTAGATCTGAGATGCAGAAAAAAAGTACAAAAAAGAAACATCTCTTAGTGGATTACGTGTAGATGGGTGTGTTTTCATGCTGCTGTTGTTTCTTACCAAGTAATGAACTACAGAATCCTAGTGGTATGTGAGCTGGAGTTATTCAACCCCAGAAGTCTCTCTCATTCCTATGACATTATGAGGTTTGTCTGAATAGAGAGAAACAAGTGAAGTGGCAGGTACTACAGCTAGAGGAAAACAGGGATTTTGTCATGTCCATTGAGGGGACCAGGCTAAGTGAAGTTGTAGCTCTAGGTGAGAAAAAAATGTCCCACTTAACATATGTTGACTGTAGAATGGACTTTTGAGGTACCCGTGTCTTGGTTTGGCACAGTGAGGTATGCCCCAGGCTGCATATTGGAAACCAGTTGCCTTCTCCATCTGGGCTTCAGACTCATTTTGGGCAGTCCTACACCAACAATCTCTTCCTCTTGCAACCGACACAGAAGTGCAGAATCTTGCCTGGAGGCTTAATATCTTCATGACAAATTCCTTAAAATAAAATTGTAAGGCAGCAGGCAGCTGGAATTTAGTACTGGAGAGATGGTACTTAAAGAAAAGCGACTACGCTGTGCCCTGGTGCTGTGTTCAGACATCGGGGGCTTTCCCCCCCACCGTTGATTACACATAACACAGGCAGAGTTCACTTGCATTGCACAGGCACCATTCTGGTTCATATATATTTAGTAAACAAAAATGAAGGCTTGACATAAAAGTCAGCTAGTCAACGAAACACACACTAAAAAAAGCTCGTCTCGGTGAAACAGATTTGGGATTTACAGAAACAGCACAACGCTGTCTAGTACAAGGGTTGCCCCAGTGCAGAACTTGCTTGTGCTGGTCCTGGCTCTCTTCCAGTGCAGTAAATATGTTTAATAAATATCATCATATTATACACAGCAGGAACTGTGTCATTATATTTATAGAAGTACAAAGAATTTATGATCTAAACCAAACAATACCATATATCCTCAAAAAACCTGAGCAACTGGCTGCGTGTGTACTGTTCTGTAGTCCAGCAGCAGTATGCCATCTGAAATCAGTCTTCACAAATGATGGACTGTATTTTTTTACTGATGCCCTTACCACTTACAGCACTAAAAAATAACCCTGGCTAGTTAAACCATAAGGAGAATTTCTGTTGTTAGTATGCTGTTATCATCACAATTTATATTATTCTACTTCTTTCCCAAACTACTACTTTTGTTCCCAAGACACAGCGGTCGAAGCCTGTCGAAAATTCTCCATGAAGCATGCTAAATGATTTTCTGCTACCTCTCCTACTACACACCAGTAATTTTATAATCTGCATGCATATTTATATATAGCTGTGATAAAGTGCACACTTGGAGAACTAGGAGTGCAGGATTTGATTTGTTTTATTGAGGACAGTAGGTTGGACTCTTATTATCAGGCCTTCTAAATCAGTTAAACTTTGGAAAATGGACTTCTGTTCTTCTGACTGGTCTGGAATATCCAATTAACATTTCAGTGACTTAAGTGCATCTTGTAATAATCCGTCTCCTGGAGCTACCTTAATTGCCCGTAGAAAAATAAGTTTGTGCCATAAAAAAAATGTATTTTTGGGCTGGAAGATGATGTGCCTGGCAGTTCAGAATGCTGAACAGATGGTGCTGTAGAGCCCTGGACTGCAAATTCAGCTGTGCTTTGGGGTGCCTGCAGATTAGGCCACCCCTTTGGAGTGCTGCAGAGCCAACAAGGGTCTGTTCAGGACCCTTTTCTAATAGCTGGTGGTAGCATCCTACACTGAACCACAAAAATAGCAGTTATTTTCCTTTTCACATAGTATAGTGCCACAGAAACTGCTGGATCTGCTTTCTAGCTGTGACTGTAGGTAATCTGATGCTACCTAGCAGCTGTGCTTCTCTGGGAACTTGCTGTAAATATCTCAATTAAGTATCTTAATTCTTTGGATAAGTAGTGTTTTGTTGAATAATGCTAAAATATATTCAGGTTTCATGTTGTTAAACTGGAAGCCAATTCCTGCATTTCATTAATTACATAGGAAGTATTCTGTTAATGCCATGTTGTAGCTTACACTAAGTAAAATAGTTTCGTTGGACTTTACATAATTACTGTTAAGTGTTCAGTACTTGGGGATCTTAAAATCCACTAGTGTATAATAATGAAAATCTATAGCTACACTGGTCACACACTACTGAGGCTTAGGTGGTATTCTCCCAGCAATCATCACTTCTAACAGCATCTTCCTCAAGGGCAGAGAGGATGTTTGTGGACATTATGGTACATTCTAGACATTAATATAATTAGGTTATTTCATGCAACCTGTAGGCAAGGATGGACCAAATAGTCAAAAAACTTTTGGGAGAATGTTTTACTTACATCTTACTCATATAATTAAAAAAGCATTGAGATCAGTTGGTTCTGTGTATCCAGAACTACAGTATTTGAAAGGAAAGGGTTATTTCTTAGCTTAAAACCAGCACCATATCCTCTATACCCACAAAATCTGAGAAGCTGGTCAGAATCGCTAATATAAACTAGTTCTGATAACAGTCTCCTTTTGAAGACAGACTTTAGCCTTACCTTAACTGTAAGTCATACCTAAGGAGCAATTCCCTAATAATACACAATGCTATATTCCCTGCTACCTCAAGCAAAGGAGTGGGTTTACGATATATATGCCCATATGGAATAGGTAATGCTAATTTTAAAAGCTAGTAGGTCAGAAACGTAAAGCTGGAGTTCTGTAAGCAAGTGTAACACCATCCTCTTTCTACCATTGTGTCTAATGCTTTATATTTAAGGGTAATGACTTTCAGGGACGGGTATTTCCTGGCAATTGCTTACTGGCTGAAGGAGTTGATGCTTTTGGCATTGCCTAAGGTACTTAACCTAGCTGGTCATTAAATGATAGGGATTGTCTGATCTGAAAGGTAGTTATTGCCATTATAAAGAGAAATAAATACATGATTCTCATTGAAAATGAGAACACTGAATATTACATCACTATAGGTGTGGATTTTTCTACAGAGTTTTGGATTTTTGCTAGTAATTAAAGAACATAAGCACTAGTAGAAGACATTTATTTCTTTTCTGGAATCTGTAAAATTAATAGTTTTACCTAGGTTAAATTTTATGCTTTCAATATTAACAGTGATAAAAGAAAGCCTACATAAGATGGCATCTCCCTACTCATCTGCTTCCTGTGAATACAGAACCACCACAGTCTCATCTCGGTTTAGGGACATTTTTGTCTTGTTTGGTTTATAGTGCTAACCAACCAGAAGTGCTAAGGGAAGCTTAGCTGCACAGAAGCTGACTTGCCAGTGGTGCTGACACCAACAAGAGTCATCATGATTCCAGGGGAGAAACGTCTACGTCTAGAGCATGTGAACAGGGGAAGCATGAATTCTGAATCACTGGTGGCAGTGGGTTTGTAGCTGGGCAAAATGTTAGATCCATTAAACAAGCCTGTAGCTACTGTGATCCAGTGGAGATTTATGGTAAAATTTCTAGTCTTAACCCCAGCATGCATTAGAGGAAAGCTCTCAGCTCTGGTCACTGCTGTCTTTTAGAACAATAAGAAAGGCAGGTCTGATTTTTGTCCTCTGAGTTTCATCTTAAACAAAACCTAGGAGCTTTTCTGCTTGCTTCCTTTGACTTTGTGGACAGTATTGCCAAAAAAACCCACAAACCACAACTGTGGCAAAAGCAGTAGCTTTGTGTTTTGTAACTGAGTCATTTTGTAATATGCTGTGGGTGCTGTAGTCTCCAGTTCTCTTCGTACAGGCAGTAGTAGAAGCCTGGGAAATGGATGTCAAAACAGAAGAGATGGGATAGAAAGGGAGAAGTGCAGAGAAATAATTTGATTTGCCATAGGTTCGGCAGCAACACAGAAACACAGCTGAGAGTTCTGCTCAAGTCTTCTCGTTGTCGGTTTAATGAGCTATTCATTAATCATTCTTTTTTTTTTCCCCCACTGATGGCACATTCCTTACAGTTTTGAGAACTTGCATCCTTCTTGGGGGTGGGGGATTTTAAAAATGAATTAGTTTACTCCTTAAAACAGACAAAAAGGAAGGTTAAGAGAGAACTTTGATAAACTGGAGAAGCAAATAACTGGAAAAAGACCTTAAAAAGAAAAGCTACAGATGTGCTTCCTGCAGATCTGTGTGCAGACAGTGCAGTCAGGAGGTAAAGCATCATATGCATATGCAAATTTTTCATCCTGAGGCTTTTTCTTTGAAGAACAATAGCATGTATTCATCACTTGATGTTCATGCACACAGATTTATTTTGCTTGGAATTATAACCTGATGGCTAGGGGTGCATCTGCCTATCGTCTAGACTACGCTGCAGATTTAGATACATAATCAGATTTAGAGCTTTGCTTGGCTACTTGAGAATACAGTTAAAAAGAAATGTCATTAGATGTGTGCAATCTGCATACGTACTGAGGTTTTTATCTTCAGATTTATGACAGTTGGAATTCAGTGACCTCTTGAAGAAGCTTATGTTCCAGGGTGCTATTAGCACAATAAAAAATTGCTACCAAATGTAACATCATGCTGTTCATTTAAAATTCACAGGAAACCTCAGTTTGCACATAAATTATAGATTGAGCCAGGTCTGTGATCATCTGTTCTATCATGAACCTGTTTCTCAGTGTTACATCACAGTGAGTACAAGAATGGTAAGCAATACAAATCCTGCAAACGCAGTGTAGGTGCAGGGATCTTTGTCAGTGTAGTGTAGGATTTGAGCACTATTCACATCATGTGCTATGATACTCATCAACTACATGAAGTGATTAGAAGGTCCATACTTCCAGTTCTAAAGCGGGTACCTTTAACCTGAACGTGATTCACCAGAATTAGTTTCATTGCTTTCACTCTTGTTGCAGCATTCAAAAAAATCATCAGTATCTCAAATAGAACAGTTTAACCTTATGTAGTGTGCATATGTATGTAGGGAAAGAGTCAGCCTTCTACATCACAAGCAGATGTAGTGCATCCCAGTCTAAAGACATTGTGGTGGTATTGGTGTTTTACAAAACATAAAAAAAAAATAAAAATCCACTTGAGAGAGTTAACTGATGAGAACAAGACACTAATACAAAAGACCAGAACAATTTTACCTGCCAGAATTCACTGACAGACTTACTTGAACGTTGTTACCACTAAACAGGTGGGGATGGCACTTGAAAAGCTGCACAGTCGAATTATATCAATCCTCTAACTATATTGGGGCATATTAAAAAGCAAACCCCAAAGCATCCCCATCTGTGTAAAGAAAAATCTATGGACTTGCTAGCACACAACACCTTGGGGGAGGAAGGAAGGAGAAATACTGTGCACCATTCTGCCAGGCTAAATGTCCCAGCCTGAGCACCTCCTGCTGGGACCACAGGGCAGTGTTTTAAAAAGCAACAGTTAATGCTTGTAAGGGAAAAGCAGTTTCTACTCGGGGTTGGAGGAAAAAGTGCAAAGTGATTCTAAGGGCTCAGCAAAAGAAGACAGCGCATGAAAAGGCTCCACAATTAAGTGACTTAGGATTTTCATGGCTTACAGTATCTGCAGGCTTGATGCTGGCAGGTCTTCACATTTTCTCATAATTAGTCTATCATTTGCTCATTTTGCTCTCATTCTCAGCTACTCATTATGTTATTGGCCATAGCTTATTTGCATTCAGGGCTTCATATTGTGCTTCAGGACCACTTTCTGCTGCAGGAAATCTTCCTTTCTTGATTATTCCTTGGCTTTGTGCACTGAGGAGCACCTAGACCTGCAGGTGATACCTTTATCTTAAAGAGAAAGTGGGTCACTGGCTTTTCCTAAAACTGGTGAAGGTGCTTCCCTAGGTTTTATATTCACCTGCTGCTCCTGCATTTTTAAAAACATCAGACAGATCTGAGCTCCCCAGGAGACACTTCCAGGTAACTTCCCTCAAGCAGGCCTCAGTTGCCTGTTCTTCCTCCAGCTGGGAGAGCACAGTGAGACTTTCCCCAGGAGCCTGTCAATGCAGATCATTTAATTAGGTCAGATGGGATCGCTCTAGCAGAAGTGCAAAGCTCTTTTTCCCCCTGGAACTGCTAATGCTGCCTTTCTGGTGTTTAGTTGTGGTGGTTGGGGAGAAACTTAAGATGTAATGCATCCTTCTCGCTCTGATGCATTTACAGGGGCTTATCATCATAGGTCTAAAATGTTCAGCCTTAACTTCCTGCCCTCTTGCACTTCAGTGTTTTCCCATGTTTGGGTGTAGTGTAAGAGCAGAGTGCCATTATTCAGCTGTACTTGTAGAACTCAAAATGTTTTCCCAGGCTAAAGAAGCTGGTACTGTAATTGAGTACATCTTGACAGTTGAAGACTAAACATGACCAAGGTGTTTCTATGTATCCTAAACAAGTATTACAGGTGAAATATGTTCAGAGTTAAGGTTGTATGCTAAAGATAGCCAAACAATGCAGAAAAAATACATAGCTAAAACATTCATGCAACTTCGATTGCGCTGTCACGATATTGTGCAAAACCTGATTCTGATGAGGGTGTTTGAGTATTTGTAGTGCTAGATTGGGCTGAAACTGGCTCTTAAAGATCCAGAAGTTTGTCCATTTATTTTTGAGTTGCTGTTAAATGGCACAATTAATGTTGTCTGGATGTGATTTTATTACCTTGCAGCTTAGTTGAGACCAAAGAAACCTTGAGAGGTCTTGACTAGGGGAGGATTTTTCTGTTAGCCTTAGTTTAAGATAACTTCGTGTTCTGAAAAGCAACTCATATTTGGTTACATCAGATAAACCTTTGATTTATGCAAAAGTATATCCAAACTGAAGTCATGGAAGCAGGACTTCTACTCTGCTGGTGGTACACCGGAGAAAGGGCAAATACATATCTTCTTCTTGCTTATAGGAACCCCACTCATAGGCTTAGATCTAGTCTTAGAAGTAGCCTGTAAGTGAGAATAAGGTTTGTTCCACCTCCTGTTTGGTATTTAGTATTCCTGATGAACTTACTTGAATAATGGCAGTTGTGGAGATGGTCTATTTGTAGCTGTTGATATTCTACAGCTCTGGACTGAGGCAATCAGCAGAATTAACATGGGCAACTAAGCTGCCATTATTGGTGACCTGAGCTGGATTCACAGCAGTGACCTAGTGCTAAAAGACCCCGTTATCCAGTCCCCAGAGCCTCCTGTTCTTTTGCAGCATAAGCTCAAGTATAACACAGAAAAATCAGCCAGTAGAATTTCCATGCTAAAAATCCTGCTATCCCCTAAAGCAGAATTATGTTTCCCTTATCCTGATTTTAGCCTTCCCCCCACCCGCTTCCTTTCAGTCATAGTGACAGTTAATGAAAGGCAGAGCTTATTTTCTGCCAAGGAAGCTAAACAGACGTATGGTTCAGTGATCACTATAACCTGCCACTCAAGGGAGAGGACTTAATTTTTCTACACTGTCACTTTCAGTGTAACCACGGATGAATGTAATTTAGGGCCTGCAAAACCAGTTAGCGTTTGCAATACACTGCTACCCCCAGCCCTGACCTAAGTGTGTCAGCTCTACTGCAGTACCTGGGAAGTGGGGTGCCCCAAATGAGTTTGCAGGTTACATGAGTAAGATACTGGTATTTATGTTTTTCTAAACAAAAAAAGAAGAGACACAGAAAGAAAGGATTATAGGGTAAGATTCAGGTATGCAGGAGCATCTCGGGCATATGTGTGGTGCTAATAACATAAAACCAGTAAGAAGAGTTATTTGCTAAGGGAAGGCAGGCAGGGAGCCAGGGACAGCCACAGCACTGGCCAGGCTACAAGCTCATCTGCAGGGCACAGTCCCAGAGCTCTGGAGCCAGGCAAGGAGACCACAGTGGTGGCAGCAGCAGTTGTGTAAAGTAAGGCAACAAGTTACTTGGACGTCAAATCCAAACACCATAAGAACAGGACAAGAAACAAGAACCTACAGCTCAAGCTAAGACTGAAGGCCCTGGCTGGAGCTTGTATGGGGCTCCTGGGCCTGTAGCTGGAAGGCACATGGATGGAGGTCCCAGGTGAGGCTGCTCAGGGCATTTAAAGGCAGTTCAAGACAGTGTGGCAGGTATGGGCAATGCAGCCACACCTTTCGGAGGTGGCAGCTGGAGGACAGAGCATCTAGATGGCATTACATGTCTGCGTTTGGGCCACTGAAACCCACCTGCAGTGACTAATTGCAGGGTGAGCATTACAGCACTTCCTTACTCTATTAGTATTCTGGGAGTAAGTAAATTAAACTGAGCAACTCAGCAATTACAGCAGGGGAAGCTGCAGGGGCATCTTAATTTGGAGTTGGATAGGATGGGGTTTCCAGAGAGAAAACTGACACTTAAGAAAATTCATCTGTGCTTGATTGGGATGAACTCTTAAATAGTTTCTAATTTTCACAAACCAAAAATAAAATAGATTATTTTTATACTGATTATTTGGTTTTCTAACTCCAGGTAAGGGAGAATTTTTATTAATAGTTTTTGATGAAAAATTTCTAATTGACCGTACGGTTGAATGTGGGACACTTAAGAAATTGAGTCAAGAAATGCATCAAGTCCTTTTATTTTTTACAGGGTTATTGTTTTGACAAAATAATGCAATAAATGGAATCATGCTTGACCAGTTGAGATTTAGTAGAGGTTTTGGTGCAGATTGTGTAACAAGTTATCAAAATATGGGTGCAATAGCTGTTGTTTCTCATTCTTTTTGTGAGTTTAAAAATGCCTTTCTGGTGTCTTAGTAAGCTAGATGTGCTGGGGTTTTTCCCTCTTTGTTAGGTTTGCTGTTTTAGGCTACGGCATCAAACTGAGTTCAGAGTTTGCTTAGAGGTAAAAAATGTAATTTAGTCAGTTCCTTATACTTAGTACTGACACATGGCATGCAAAGACTAGCACTTGAGATGTATTTGTCATCACAAAGGTAGAGAGAATGCGTTAAGAGAAGCTGATAGTCTGATTCTTGATGCATTTTGTGACAAACGTAACATCTCTATAGCCTTGCTTTTCATCAGCACTGCCTGTGAGTATAGCTGCTTTCTCTGCTTACAAAGTCTTGCCAAAAAACCTACTATTCCTTACGATTTATAACTGCTTAACTAATTTTTACTGCTTTATGTGATTCTTTGAATTGGATTCAGAGATGTGTTTTATTCAGGTGGTTCAGGTGTGATTGGTCAGAAATCCTATAGCAGAAGTTTCCCCCCTTTGGTGTGAGAAGAATGACAAGAGGTGGCTATAGTTAAGTGTGGGCTTAAAACCTGCCCTGGAGAGGGGAGAAAGAATCACTATCACAGATACTTAAGGTAGGTTCTGAACCTTTTCCTTTCTTGCTTCCTCAGCTCTACTCTGGATACCTTCCTGTGTGTACGTGCAGGTTGAAAGAGAGCTGAGGTGTTCTCACCAGGCATGTCAAGGTGTAAACCAGCCAGCCTGCTCTCCACAGACACTACTGCTCCTCCCGTGCTCTGGTGTGCCAGGTGGGCTTTGGTCAGAGAATGGGCAACTCTCCACACTTGCTTAATTTTATGGGTTTTTTTGTCTGGTCAGCAAAGGATTATTTCCTGAAGTATTTCAGAGTTAGACTTCTGATACAGCTCAATTGCACCATTTAAGTGGGGGATAAAACAGAGTATTTTCATCACTTGCTTTCAGACCGAAATGACAACAGAGGCAGAGATGTGATGATGACAGGATGAGGAACACACATCTTTTATTCCCAGGGTCTGTGCTGCCTCGCTTCCTGATTGGTTTTTCTCTAAGGGAATAATTACTGTGTGATATTCTGATTTTTAATGATGGCTAATACAGAGCTAGGCTCTGGTGTAATGCTGTTACTTAAACTGTTTTAATTTATTATGAAGCTATAAAATAACTAAAGCACTTGATGTGCACTGTATCATTAGAAATTGTGCCTAACTCTTTTTAATCTGATTAGTTATTTTATATGAGAGTAGAATTAGATGAGTGCAGTAGAAATGCCAAGAGGTAGATTTGATGTCTTTATTTAAGAGAAAAATCAGTTAATCCAATTTCCCAGAACATATGCTAGTTCTGGTGGTTGCAAATCCTTTTCAAGATGACTTGAGTTTCCCTTTGCTTACTCTAAACATTTTTTCCTACTTAAATCTGAGAATTATGTAGTCATTATGATTTTTTCAAGTAAATTTTTTACAAAAAAAATGTAAAAAGTCACACAATCAATTATTGGAAAGCATACAGATATGGCTATTTGAAATACTGTTATGATTCTGAGACCTGGCACAGCTTTGCAGTTCTTTCATGCAAATAATGAAATTCAGTTGAAGTAAGTTTCACTGAAATTTGTTTTAAAAGACTGTCAAATATCCCCTGTAAGAACTTCATAGGTTGGTTTGTTTCCAAAACCCCAATCCTAGCTCCCACCCTGACAAGTATGTAGAGGTGAAGCAGCACACGTGCATAGCTTGTAGTGCCTGCTGCTAGGGAAGGAACTCGCTGCCTTCCTACAGCAGGGTGTTTCCAGGACTTCCAAGATGCTTTATAGAGTTACTAAGTGAATCCTTCCTATACCATTTGATGGGAGGAGGAAGCCATATTCTCAGTTCAGATATTGACCAAGAGTTTCTTCATGCTTAAAACTGAACTAAGGTGAAGTTAAGGAGGTCAGTTGGCACTGCTGTGAGAACTTCATGGATAGAAATGTGCTGATAGACTTCTGCAAATTTTATAGCTGGCCCCAAAGGCAGAAGCACAACTAACTTCCCTTGGCTCACGTTGCAGCCTGTAAAGCGTGGAATCTAAGGTGTCCAATCTGATTCAGAGCACTCCTTAATTAATAAGTACCTTTTGAATCCGTGTCCTGTTGTCACACCACAATGGCACCGGTATGCGGTCTCGTTTGATAGAGCTGCCTATCTCTGACTAGTGGTAACAACCATGGGGCTCAAATGCATTTCCTAGCAGGTGATTCATCACTTTCCCTCTGTCCATTTCAAAACCCAGGAACTGTTATCTTGCTGATTCTCTAGATTAGAACAAAACCCAGGCTTGGAAGTTGGGATGTTATTTATACCTTTATTTGTTCTAAATATGCTTCCTTATATACATTTAAATAACCCAAGAAAACCTCTTGCGCTTTCCTTATCTCCTCTTTGAATGACACTGTCCAGTTAATTCATTTATCATGTTGTCTAAGCTCCTTGGCCTACATAAAAATGTCCACTTGTAAAATGCCCTTGACTTCCACAGACAGCATGTGATGTATGAAATAGAATAAAACCAAACAAACTTTCTGAGCACAAGTGGAGAGGATTTATGATTCCAGCTTTCTTCTGCGGGAGTGCGTGATTGGTGGGTTTGGACTGTTAGGAGCTATTTGTGTTGCAGTGAAATATGGGGACCTCTGGAGATTTGTATTTGGAGCCAGCTCTTTCACTGGAGATGTTACGAAGGTGAGCAGAGAGCTGATGTTCCTCCAGTTTATGTGCTAAATGAAGAGCCAAGCTGGTGTTTTGGATTCACAGCTTCTTATTGATACAGACTGTGTTGACGGGGGAAAATATCACTGGAAATGTAAAGACTGAGATCTGTTCCCTCTGGTGGAAGCAACTAATGCGGAAGAAATAAAGGCAAGAGAGACAAGGAGGAGGAACTTGAAAACGATAATATTAAACACTTTGTTGTAGGGAAGTTGGCAAAGTTCTTTCATGTTCTGCCCATGGCTTGACAAATACTACAGAGGAGCTTCATTTGTAAAATGAAAGTCCAGGTTCAGTTTTAGACCCCAGCTCCTTTCAAAGTGAATATTTGTATTCTAGTTCCCAGTTCAAGCCTATTTCTAATACATTTTGCTGATAAACCAACTAAGAGTTGAGGTGGCTACCCATCAAGTCACATTTTGTTTAATTCCTACCTAAAAATTCCTCCCCCCCCAATTTAATCAGAGAGTCTTAATACTAAAACATTCTGGTCAGCTGAAACACTTGATTAACTTTGTGTGGTTGCAGTTTTGTAATGAAACCCTGAAAGCAGCCAAGGAGTTTTACCCAGCTCCACTGAACATAGCTGTGAATTATTACTGTGGTAACACTCCAAGGAAATAAGTACAGCATCCAGTCTCAGAGGAAGGTTTCTGTCTGATTGGTTTTCCAGTCACAACTTCTTCCTCCTTATGCTACAGAGGCTGGGATTCCTGAGAGGGTGCTGGGCTCAGTCTATTTACAGTGTCCACACAGCTTCCCATTCAGCTGTAAAGATGGGTGACCGTGGCACCGGGCTTTGAGCGAAGATTTAAGTGAAGAAGAAAATACCAATGAATCTGACTAACGTGGATGGGAGTAAACATTGAAACTTGCAGACAAATACACAGCTTTTGAAAGCTTCACAGTAAATTATGGGAGGGTTTGGCTTGAAAACAAACCAAGACGCCATCTAGTCTATACCTTTGCAGAAGACAAGATAACTTCTACCAAGCTTTTCCTGATAAACGTTCCTGTAATGTGCTTTAAAATCCTTCAGTGCTGAAGCAATGTATCACAGCTCTCTGCTGTCCTCGCTGCACGAGTTTCCTTAGTGTCTAGCCTGAATCTGTCTTACGGAACACTTAAGCCCATTATTCCTTTTTCTGCCTTCAGAGGATAAACAACTTATTAACTCTTTCTCTTCCCCTTTGTATCTTGTACATAGAGTTTTAGAATCAGAATCATAGAGGAGCGCTCTTCCAGAGAACATACGATCCTGATTCTTTCAGTCTTCCTAGATGTTTCAATGGACTTACGGCTATGTGATGTCTTGCTGGGTCTCTGGTAGTTCTGATCATTCTTCTAGGGGTATTTCATGGCTGATTTGAATCTCTCTTCAAATGCAGTGCTCAGATTTTATATTCAAACTGAGACACTATCAGGCTGGATAAAGGAATTGCTTCCTGTATCTTACCTACGGCACTTACTTTGTTTTCTAATGCGATGTTCGCTTTTGAGCTGCGATATGATAATGCTGATTTTAATTTGTGATCTATTATAAGTCTGGTATCCTTATCTGGAAAACTGGTGCTTATCACATTGTTTCCCCCTGCTGCCGGACGGTTGGGGTTTTTTTGGTTGTTGATTATATCTCCCTGTAATGCTTTGCATATATCCTCACGGAGTTGTACCTGTTTATTTCAGACCTTTTCTTCCCTTTCTCAGGATCATTGGGTATTCCAGTCTCATTTCCCTAGCACTCATAACTTTTTCTGTCGTCACATTCTATGTTTCTATTTAATTAATAGTATTTGAGTTTTCTTCCTAGATTTTGTTGTGATTTGTTATGTACAGAACAAGAGAAGCCGTCTGCTAAAAATCTTATTTGCATGCATTTGCCTGTGTGGTTTCATTTCAAATACTGCCTTGTGTCTGGTAATACTTAGTACAAAGAGGAATATTCAGAAAAATGTCAGAGCAGATGTAAAAACCCATTTGGAAAACTTTGAAGGGAGGAGTGAGCCAGTAGAATCTCTGAGTTCCGTGTGTGATGATATTCTCCATTAGGTAGAAGCCTGGGGAAAGTGAAGACAGTTCACCATCTTTCCTTCTTGAGGTAACTGTGAAAGACAAGAAACTTGAGGATCTAGCTTGAAGTTCACTTGCTCTTTGGTAGGTGTCACTAGCAGCAGAAAGGAAAGAGTGGTAAGAAACAGCAGATTTCTTGCTCCGAGGAAATGATACACGATTTCTGTAAAAGATATCCATCTTTATTACTGAATTATTGAGCTGAAACTTTCTTGCTATGTAAATCATTCTGAGGTATTATGAAGGGAGAGGTGCATTTTTTGCCAGAATCGTGTTGTGCTGCTTTTCATTTATTAAGCTGCTGATATTCACGAGGCAAGAGTAACGGTAGTTGACTATTTTTGAAGGGCTATGGGTAGAGATAACTCTCCTCAGCATGATTCTAGTGGTGTGTGTTGGGAGGGAACTCCTGCTTTGCGGAGATGTTATGCCTGGCATTTGACTGTTCTTGTTCCAAAATAGGAATGCCAAATAAAGTTGGATTCCAAAATGCTTCAACTACCCTGAGTAAAGCAGTATTTACAAGGACAAAAATAGATTTAGCATCCTATCGCCAGCCCTTTAATGCATGTTTTAAATACTAGGAACTCTCTAGGGGGGGAAGGAGTAGGGAGAGTTGTAGTTAAATATAAATAAAATGCCTCAGCAGTAAATAACAGAATAGATCAGAGGTGGCAAATCACACTTTTTGGATAGCCTGTGACTAGACCTTAAAAATTCCTTGAAAGTATGATTTTAAAAAGCAGTTGTCTTCATTCTCTTTCTGATTTGAAGAATTTTAAGGTGGAGGAGTTAACTGAGATCAGGTTGCCAGTGGTATAATTATGCCATTTAATTATATACTGTCATGTCTAGATGACCTTGAAATGTATTGACCTAGAATTACCAGTCCCTGGCTTTTTCCATCTTTCGAGTTTTTGCAGCACCGTGAAATTTTTCCTACCTCTAGACAAACCTACCTGGCATCTCATCCGTGACCACAAATCAATTAAATGGTCTTGCCAGGCTTGCAGAATTGTACACACAGAAACGTAGCAGTTGTCATTTACAGCAGGCTGTGGAGAAGGCTTTGTCAAATGTGCTAGGGTAGGAAGCACCCCCCCTCTCTGGGAGTCAGGCCAGCCCGTGTGAGGAACCCAGAGCTGAAAAATCATCCCTGACAAATAAGGATAATTGAGGGAAGGAACCTGGGTGTATAATGTGTTTGTGTCTACAGGTGAAACAGTGGTAGAAAAGCTTCAACTGACCAGCTCTCAAAGTCACCAAGAAAAGGACTTCAGAAAATAGTTTGGGTTTTAAAAAATTCTTCGCTTATGTTCAAAGTGAATTTGAAACTTGACAATGTTATCTGGAGGGGAAGAGGGAAGCTCCAAAACAATGAAGATAACACTGTCATTCCAGTTGAAGCAAGGAGCACTTTCAACGTGGAAGGCTAATGTTGTCTGGCTGAGAGCAAGGGCCAAAGCCTCTGAGTTTTGCTAGCGTCATGGTGAGTGCCCTCAGCCAGAAACCATCAACTGCATTTTCCTGAGGACCTTTTTCATTTTGTGTAAGTGTAAGTCTGAGTTACTCATTCAGGAACCACAACACAGCTTCTTACGCTGTGGATTTGAATTTAATCCTGAACCTGAGAAGTATTTTCTGATAAAATTTTCATGAAAGTATCTGTTTCAACAAAGTGATATTTTTTGATGGAAAATCCAGTTCTTTATATAATCTCTAACTAATTTATCTGCTACTGAAATGGAACTGAGACCCTTTGTGCTATCAAAAAACTCCATCCTCTAATCCAGAGCACGTTGGCAAAGATTTCCCAGAACCAAGCAAAGAACAACAAAACTCCTCAAAAGAGAGATGCCAGAAGTTCTTGAGAATACATCAAATATCTGATAGCCTTTATAAAGGGAATTTGTGTCAAATCATTTTAGTCTCAACTGTAGTATTTTCAGAAATGAGGCTCTATAACAATCAAAAGAAACAGGGTGATGTACATTTACCTGAATTGGAAAGGAACTGAGCAGAACAAATCCTATTGTTATTGGCTCTATTTGCCTCTTTTAATTATCATAATACACTGGCTGGGCTCCCTCATTCACTGTGGCAGTCGATACTCTTCTGGTTTCATAGGTATCGCTCATGCACATGGAATGTTTGGAAATACAGTCTGCCTTCGTTGCCCAATGAGCTGTCAGTTCAGAGGGTATTAGAGAGGTTAGGAACTAACATAGGTCCTTGGCCAGCAGTTGCTTGTAGAGGAGGGAATAGAAACTTCTCAAGTGACAAATACTAAAATGGGGGAAACAAATGCTTTCGGGGTAGGCTTGGATGAGAATGTTCTCGTGGGGAAGAATCAAGTGACAGGGATACACATCTCTACATCTTTAGAGCTGGGAACAGAGTCTTGGAGGATTTTGACAGTTCAAATGGAAAGCGTGTCTGGAGGCAGTAACCACATCTGAGCTGTTCATTCCCTGCAGGGGAATTTGCCAGGACTGTCAGCAGAGCTGCCCGAGTGGAGGGTTCGCGTGTCTTCATTCACTCTGCCTCTCAGATCTCCGTGACCCTCAGGGACTGGCACATGGCTCGTTCACTTGGTTTAGTCTTCCTCAACATTTCCTTACCTCCGGACAGTTTCTTACATGCTTCTGGTGGCATCCAGCAGTGATGGTTGTTTTGATATGGTGATAATCTTTCACACTGCACGCTAGAAAGCTCTGAATAATTTCTGCCTGTTAACTTTCATGTACTCCCACACTAATAAGCACTTTTTAATGGAGTTGTTATATAAACCTGTAAAATCCCTTGTATACCATTTTAGGAATGCTTCATCTGGATGTTCAGAAGGCTCAAAACTCTAGTTTACAGTATGGGGACAAGCAGCTGTCTGAAGTCTAGAAAGTCTTGCTTTAGCATCTGGAAATAGTTAAAACAAAAGTAACATTTAAAACCTGTTTTTAAAAGCAGTGAATATGTACTGAGAGCACTCTCTAATAGAGCAGAGGACAAGTGCCACAATCTACCTAAATCTGCCCTTCCTTGCTTTCCAAGAATAAGAGATGAATTGCCCTTATTTAGATACGTGGTACGGAAGTGTCAGTTGATTTTAAAGAAAATGTTACTTTGTCACTTAGCAAAAGCTTAAGAAAAACATCATCTAATTTTTCTGTAGTTAGCGTGTGTAGCTATGCACGTACATGACTTCTGCCCAAACCAGATCCTCTCAGAACATACTGCCTCGTGGTTTAAGGCACATGGTGTTAGGATTTTATGGACCACAAATGTGCCAAGCTGACTCCTGCTGGAGTGGGTCCAGAGGAGACAATGAGGCTGGGCAAGGGACTGGAAGGAAAGTCTTATGAGGAGAGGCTGAGGGAGCTGGGGCTGTTTAGTGTGGAGAAGAGGAGACTCAGGGGAGACCTTGTCACTCTCTCCAACTCCCTGAAGGGAGGGTGTAGTCAGGTGGGGGTCAGGCTCTTCTCCCAGGCAGCTAGTGACAGGAGGAAAGGCCATGGCCTGAAGCTGCACCAGGGGAGGTTTTGGTTGGATATCAGGAAGCACCTCCTGACAGAGGGTGATCAGCCAGTGGAATGGAGTGCCCAGGGAGGTGGTGGAGTCCCTGGAGGTGTTTAAAGAAAGGCTGGATGTGGCACTTAGTGCCATGGTCTAGCCAATGTGGTGGTGTTGGGTCATAGGCTGGACTTGATGATCTCAGAGGGCTTTTCCTGCCTCAGTGATTCTGTGATTCTGACTTTTATTAGGGAAAAGAAAAAGACTAAGGAGTAGGAGGAAAGGTTCATTTCAAAACCATTAGGACTTTTGACATTTGAAACTTTTTTCTTTTTATGTATATATATATATATTTTTTACTTAAACTCAAAATATTCAGCAGTTTTGAGCCAAACATGAAATCACTTTGGGATTATCCAACTCTGTTTATAAGCTCTTCTGCTGTAATCACTCTTTTCTAGTTCTCAGTCTTTCTGCAAGATGTTGAGATGCATCCATGCTGCATGAAGTGCTATTGTCATGTCTTCTTTTGGGCTTTTTCCTGGAAGGGAGAAGCTGATCAGGTAATGGGAGAGGAAATGCATCAGGGAAGCCAAATGGGGGGACTTGGCTTTGATCCATCTTGATGATTCTTGAACAAACTGTGTGAGAGGAAGCAGCTGGCTTGGTGTGGTGAGAAGGACAGGGGAAAAGGGAGTCAGAAACATCACCTCTGTACAGGGAGTCTGGTTTTGTGAGGAGCTTCTCACATTCATGTGCTATAAGCATTGCAAGATGTGTGAAGAGTCGGTTGTCCCTCTTGTCTCTTCACGAATCCAGGTGTGCCCTGCCTGGGTTCGCACAGGGAGCTGTGTCTAGCCTTTGTTGGGCCGTGCCTTGGCAGTAGTGTGGTTTACAAAAAGCTCTTCTAAAACCCTCCTTCAGAGCTGTGAGGGACATGAGACCTCCCCAGGGAGCTGCTGTAGGCTCGGCATGGCTGGCAGGGAGCTTCCCACTGTGCTGGGGGGTCAGGCAGCAGAGGGACTGTTCTGGCTAAAGGTGATAAATGTAAGCACACAGCATCCCTTTGCCAGTGTAACTAATGGCTATGCATTAATATGCGTAGGGAGAGTCCTGACTTCCTCTTACAGATTGGGCTTTTTTGCATCTGATTTTGTGGTTTGTTTTGTTTTTTACGTTGTGATTACTGATTCTGATCCAGTTCCAGATGAGATGGAGTATTAGATTGAGTTCTGACACCTGAAAATGAGACTAAACCCCTGTAACATTTGTGGCAGTGCAGCATAATGAAAGCATAACCCACTACCAAGCAGCAAACTGGGGAGATCTGGCAATGCTTGAATCTGGAAGTCTGGCCTTTTTAGGTGACATTGATAAGAATATGAAGTACTTTTGGCTACTTGAATTTAGACTTTCAGTTGCAACTTCACTGAACTGTCATGGTTACCTCTTGCTGTTTGAAAACAAATTTGGAAGCCTACCTTACTCCTGAAAAACAAAACCAAATTTCTTACAAGGAACAAGGGTCACATTTTAAACATATGTAATATGAAGAGCCAATTTTCCAAAGCCCAGAAAGCCCCATATATAGATAAATCTTTTGCTCTTTCAAAGAGCCTGGCCTCAGGTCTGGCTGCAGAATGCATTAGAAAATCTTAGCTAGGACTTAAAGTATGTTGTTCTTCCAACTGCTGCAAAAAGGGCACCCATATGTCCCACAGTGCATCTGAGGAGGAGCCTCAATGTCCATATGGGTGCAGTTAAATAGCCAGTAATATTCTTCAGCTCATGAGAGAAATGTATCTGGGTGCAATTAAATAGCCAGTAATATTCTTCAGCTCATGAGAGAAATGTATCTGTGTCCAGAGCATCTCACTGGAGATCCTTTCCTTATAATCATAAAATACAGGAGAAAGCCTAGCCATTTAACACCCAAATATTTGGCACCTCCAGCCTCAGTGCTGTTCCTCCACAGCCGTGCTGGCTTTTAAAGTCCTCTTTTTATTAAACTATTAAATGGGGAATTTTTATTACCCCCAATTTAGCACTTCTAATAAAAAGTTACTGTTAAAAGCCTCTGTGGGTACTGAAACTTGCAGCTGTGATTGCTCTTGATGGAAATAAAGACAAACTCAGCTTTTAAAGCTTGCCTCTGTCAGGTGGGGGCTCTGAATCGGAGGGAGCTGGGTGGGACAGCAGCTGGGAAGGAATTGCAGCAGCAGGAGAAAGGAGAAAAGGTGGCAGCAAAAGTGAAATATTAATGATGTATTAGTGGTGCAGCGCTAGTTACAGTATGAAAACACCTCCAAGTCTGGAAATAATCAAAAGCCGCTCACTGCTCTAATACGGTACTTACTAGAGCACAACATCAGTATTGGGTAGTAGGGGCTTGACTCTCATTGGGGACTTGGAATAATTTTACTATTAGTGTAAAGTGGTAGTATACAGTGGTCCTGGCTAGTGTATAGCTCAGAAAAATCGTAGCAGCAGGGTGAGGTAGCATGTGGCTACAAATCCTGGAAAGTGGATGCTTGAGATTGCTACTAGCTGTAAAGGGCAACTTCAACTCGGAATTCGAAGCAAAAATAGAAGAAATATCAATATGGAGAGACTTTTATGTCTTTTTATGTCTCTTTTATGTCCCACTTTCTAAACTGATGTAATTATCTTTTTTAACCAAGAGGAAAAAATATTTTGAAGTGCAGAATGTGTTTTTAAACTGCTGGAAATAAATCTTTTCATTAGAAAAACTACCAAGAGGGAAACTCTGATACAATGGTCTAAAGTTTTCCGTCTTAAGTCAGTTTTTTTTACGGTCCCTTTTTCTCTCTAAGTATAATGTGTGGGAGGAAGGTCGAATCATATTTTCAATTACTAAAGCCGAATTTCAAGTTAGCTGACTGGATTGCAGGAGTCAGTCCTGGGATGAAAGGAATATTGCAGCCATCAATGGTGTCTCCTGCAGGGCCTTGGAAGTGTCCAGGAATATTGCTCTTCTCTGCTGACTGCTTTTCCCTCTGCCTAGGAAAGGAGGCTGCTTCCCTAGAGGGAGGTTATATGGCTCGTGGTCTAATTTGTGTTTTGTTCCTAAACAAAAAACAGAACTGTAGATCTCTAAAATAAAAAGCATAATAGCACAAAACTGCCCACTCTGTACTTAGATACTTGTTGACCAGAAATAAAGCAACTGAGCAGTAGGTCAGATATCTCATGGTTTACAAAGCACTGCTGAAGGCTTGGGAAGGAAATATTCTTTCATTGCAAAGAAAACTCCCTCTGCCTTCTGTCGGAGCTGTAGTTCACGCTTCTGATCCGATCGTGCACTCAGTTACGTCCGAGAGCAGGTCAGCCCTGCCTGATCCATTCTCAGAAATGCTCCTCGGGTTGCACCTTTTAGCAACGTGACCGAGTTAAATTTAGCTCCCCTGGTTTTACTGAAATCTTCTGGAATATAACAGTGCTGAAGTTCAATAGCAAACTGTGGGGGTTGCTGAGCCTGAATGGCCGTTTCGGTGCTCTCTTCCCTCAGTTCTCCCATCTCTTCCTCGTGTGATGTGAACATGAGGCAACGTGGTTTGTTTTATTCGATTGAAAGTCTACCTGAAGCCAAAGCCAACGTGGACACACAGCATTTAGGCAGCTTCGGATGCCTTTTAGGACAGTGGATTTCAAGCGATGGCAAGTCTCAGCTTTCGGCAGTTGTGCACAGCTGCAGCAGTTGAGGAGATGGCAGTGGTCCCAGCTCTCCCCTCTTCTGCAGGGCTACCATTGCCACACCCCATACTGGGAGAAAGTGGGTGTCCGCTAAGCTGTCCCGGTTTAGTCCTGTGCCTTTCTGTCTGTGGTGTGTGCAAAGACACTTCTCGGACCCAGACGGTCCTTGTGTTCCTCTCTGTGAATCTCCATCCATTTTGAGTAAGTCATATTAGCTGTTGTTCAGGAAAGAGGCATATCAGCTAAAAATAGATGGTTTATGACACTGCCATTCTATTAGCTGTTGATCTGTGTGATAGAACAGGCCAAGAATTTGAAGAGAAAAAGGTGTATTTCTATAGCCAGTCCTTAGATACACGTTAGCATGGCTGGCTGACTTCTGAACAGTGACTCAAGCGAGCTTCTGGTGGGTGAGGAAAATCAAACTGCACCAAAGAAGGGCAGCGTAGAAGTGAACAAATATTTTGACGTGACCCGGTGAAAAGTTGAAGAAAATTGTTCTGTTGTAGGGAAATGGAGAGAGGAATATGCCTTTCTGATAGCACTAATCAAGCATACTGACTGTTTATATTTCTCCAGGGCTAGA
>WTSP01013994.1:11663-22131 GCA_025331215.1 Actenoides lindsayi
GAGAGAACAGAACAACAAAACAAAAAACGCGCCGCCGGCGCGGGCGGCGCAGGGGAAAAGGAGGGGGTGGGGCGGGGGGGGGGGGGGGGGGGGGGGGGGGGGGGGGGGCAAAAATAACCCCTCAACCCTCTAAGCACACCCTGGGACTTGACTTGCTAACGATGTTCCAGTGGAAAACAGTAAAGCTGATGGTAAATGGCTCTGTCTTTGGGGATGCTTGGCAAGGAGAGGTCACCAGGTGTCACCTGCTGCAGGCTGTGATAACGGCGGGTACCTGGAATGTGCCGAGGAGTGTTTCTGCTCCCTCCCTGCCTCTGCTGCCAAACAGACACCAGCCCACAGCAAGTTAAGCTCAGCCGGGAGTTGAACTGTGTCCTGCAGAAAAACAACCCAGTTATACAGGATGAGCATGTTAAGAGCAACCTTCGGGACACAACTTAGGATTTAAGGTTATTTCCCAGCACGTTTTCTTAGCTTCAGAAGAGCTACATTTACCTGGGCAACTTTAACCTTCCACCATGTGGAAGAATGAACTGAAGTCCCTTCCTCTGTTTGATTTACTGGGTCATTTTTAGTTTGGTATCTTGTACCCTACAGGATTTCCTGAGTGCAAAGTAGCTTCAGGACAGGAGATAACGACAGGCCGTGCCCCTTCTCAGCTTTGCATCTTGGCACCAGCAGAATTCTCACTGGTAACAGCTCCCTAAATAAGGTGTTCGAGACCAATTTGTTTGCAGTTGTGCTGAGCAAGGGCACCAAGAGAGCTGCAAGTGGCTGACACTGCCAAAGGACTTTATACCCCCTTTATACCCTCTTTATACCTCCTTTATACCCACTGAAAGAATCCTCTCAACTCCTCCCATCCCCTTTAGTCACTCTTCACTATGATGTCAGTCGAGCCCCAACTCTTCTGGTTTAATTCTTACTGTCAGTGCTACATGTAGTTATGCATAGTTTAAAATAGTGATACTGGAACATTTTAGGTCTTTGGAAAATAAACTTGACACTAAAGAAGTGTTTCAGAATAAGCCACAGACAGGTTTTTTTCTGAAACCTTATAAAATACAGGGTTTTTTTCTGAGCGCTCCCCAGAATCAAGGGGACCCCAGGAGGTTGAATTAGCAAAACAGAACCCAGACACCAAAGCAGCTAAAGCAGCAAGGAAGAAAAACATTTCACCTTTTAAGCCAAGAGATGGAGATAAACAGCATATGCACAAATACGACCTTCAAAACATTATGCACATGCTGCTGCTCTGCTCAGCTCAGCAAAGGAAACCCGAGCAGGAGGAAAAGTTTTGGCCATCTCGACTTTTAGACTGGGGGGTTTATCAGGGCTGGTTACTCCTGATCCTAAACAGACTGAAATCTGCTGTTGGCTGGAGCAGGCAGGCTCCTACTCTAGTTACACAGTGTCAACAAATCAACGTTTCTGAGAAACGGTAATTCTCCTGTCTCCTCATTTCTGAGTTCCTGGCCTTAAAATAGGAGTGTTTCTTTTCAACTCCCTGCACAGACCGTGCTACTGACCTGTAAATAACTTCAATCGATAGGTTATTTCATTGGATGGTCATTTGCTAAACTCATTCTCAGTTTTTTTTACTTCAGAAAGTAAAATCTGGTCTGGTTGATGCGTTTCCAGAAACAAGACCAAACCAGAGCTTCCTGATGCTTTTGGATATTTTGCTCCCGTCCAACACGTTCCTTGGCCACCTAAGGACAGAAAAATAAAGCTCATCCTGGCAACGTTTGCTGTGATGATCAAAATGCAGTGACCTACCAAGACTGTGAAGGAAGGTGATGCTTCTTCCAGCCCAACAACCACCCCCAGAGCCCTGGCTCTCCCCAACACCGACGTGCTCTCTAATGTGCTACATGCGGTCGAAATAATCGTGGTGTGTTAGGATGTCATCCTGAACTGTGGCTGGTTTTGATTCCCTTAAGAAATGGTATTTAATCCCACGTACCTTTTCTTGGTGCTAACTTTCAGAGCTCCTTCAAAATGTGACTGATATTTAGCTTGAATTTCTGCTGCCGTAGCTTCAGGTCATTGTTCTCTGTCCTATCACCACATGAAATGGATTGTACTGTCCCGCAGGAAAGGAATTAACACAGCTAGGGACATATACTAGGTTACCTTGAAGACAGTCAGAGCCTCTGGTTATGTCTCCTCAGAGAAATCTCTTCCCTAAATTACATAAATGTAGCTGTCTCTCTCTTTCTATTGCCGAAGTCTTTATTCCACTGCCCTCAAAGACAGAACCTGTCTGACGCATGACATGGTTTATTACTGATCACCAGTGACTAAATTACTTTGAATAGTACAAAAGAGTGCTAATTTTCTCTCCAGAGTTTCACGTTCTTTATCCCAAACAGTCACATCCTCGGGCTTCAAAAGGAAGCTTGGGCTGCTTACACCATTCCAGAGAAAATTCTCCTAGGGACTGAAGCTAAGACTCTCATCACCATCTCCATGACCACCAGCTTACAAGCAGCACGCTCACAGCAGCAAGAAAGGGGATGTCTTTTACAAGACAGATGATCCAATCAAGGAAAGCTAATCTGGGCCTGATGCTACGAGTCCTTGTCTAAAGGACAGAGAGCAACTAATGCGAGCAGAGACGCCGCGAAGAAGCCGAGTGATTTATCTGCCCCAGAGCTCCTGTTGCGGAGATCTGCACTTCAGAGCGGTGACTTCCAGTAAAGAAAGAGAAGTAGGGAAGACAAATCAGCAATGCCGAGCAATAAATGCCGAGTAAACAACGCCATGGAATAGATAAGGCTGCTGGAAAGAGTTACGACTTCAGCGGCCTGATTGCTGTCCTCCGGAAAACCAACTGGTTTTAATGGGAAGATGGCAAGAAGAAGGCGGCCTTAAGGAAGTCCTGACCCTGAGAGAAGGAATCAAGTTGCAATTCAAACTGGCTGAAAATGGACAAGGAAGAAGTTACAAACTCTCACTTGTATCAGAAGATAAGGGAATTTCAAACATTTTTTCTACCCCAAGGAAAAATCAGGCACCTCATTTGAACATGTCAACAAAATCACCTGTCGCAGACGGGGCGAGATCTACCTTAGCAGGGCTTCAAGAAGCTGAACAACTCCTCCTAATTGTTTTAGGGTGAGTTTAAGACTCTCTCTATACCCCTCGGGCTTGTCTTTGCTGCAATAGTGGCTGTGAAGCCCTAGAGAGGATTCACAAAAGCGATGCCCTGTGCACTCCCGTGTTTGGAAGGACTTCACTGTCCATCGGTCACCTCTGGATCTCGTGCTGATGCAGGCTCCTGGCACGCAGCCCTGTGCTGGGCACACAAGGCCCAGAGCCATGCAGGCACACCACTGATGGGCTACACAGCCCATCTCACAGTGCTGAACTCCAAAGTTACCTCCCAATGCCACCCAGGGCCCTTCTACAGCCAGCGGGGAGAGGCTGGTGTCTCCTTTCAATGCTCGGGGTGGTGTAACCAATTCTGTACACAGACTGGAGAGGAAATTCCTTCTTAAGATGGTTCTGATGCCTAAATCAAGTGTCTCAATTGAGTTGCCTGAATCTTGGCATAGGAGATCAGGAGATGAGAGCTCAGGACTTTCAGGGACTGAGAATGGAACACGAGCTAGAGAGGTGAGTGGGTTTCAGAACCAGATTGCTGCAGAGAGAGCAGAGCAGGCTCTCCAAGGGATTAATTGTCACAGCTCTGCCAAAGCCACCGAGCGATGACAACCCACTGAGAATGTGCCTCAGAGAGAACACCCACAGCTACAGGAACAGGCTACAGGATACGTGTGATTGTGGTCTGTGTCAGACACTCCCCCACAACCAGAAGCCTTCTCCTTAGACAGGTACCTCTGTAATTGTTCTCTCCAAGAGTCCTTAAAAGGCAGGTGGTCGCTCTTCCAGACTGGAGAAAGGATGAGGTGAGGCTCCTGCTGTAACCCCCTGCAGCAATTGCCACCTTCCTACAGCCAGAACAGGAACGCTGCATGCACTGAGCTTCTGCTGCTCCCTGCCTGGCCCACCATTTACGTGGCCCTGCAAAGCTGGCCAGCAAATTCACCTCCTGGCCAGCAGAAGGCATACATTTTTGCCACTGCTATCCCTCTTCTACTTCTGTGAACGGAATAGGAAAACACGAAATTCCTTTTTAGAACTGTGAAATCAAAAGAAAATTACTTCTATCCATTCCAGCAAAGCCAAGATTTACCTCGAGAAGGGCTCAGAAAGCATCCCTGCCCTTCCACTGGATTTGATTTGCAGTTACCTAACGTAAGGTCTCTTACTAACTAAGCAGGACATCCCCTGGTAGCACTGCTGTGGGGCATTCTGTTTATGACACACAATTAATACAAATCTGCAAAAACACAAATCTGCAAAACCACAAATCTGCAAAGCTTCACAAGTAAGATGCTTGTCGGGGCTTCACCACCCCTGCCAGCAGCTCCTGTCGCCGAGCTCCTCTCGCTCCCCCAGATGCCACAGCTCTCCGATGAAAGAACTACTTTTTAACGTTTTGTTTACCTCTTTGCCTTGATACTGCACCTAAGAAAAATGTTCTTAGGTGTATTACTCCCTGAGCTTCAGCCCTTTCGCAGCAGCTCTGACAGCCTCTCGGCTCCTAAGGAAAGCACAGAGCGTCACAGGGACACTCATAGAAATAGGTCTCCAAAAGCCCCAGAGGCACAAAGGACAAACTGAAATTTGGCTCCAGACAGACACAGGCTAAAACAAGGGCTGCTGAGATGAAAGGACAAAACGCTGAGCAAAGCAGAATCTCCAGGGCCTCGTCCTCCTTTCATTTCTGCCATACCAAGACATGGCAGACAATAAAGTTAACACCAAAAGAAAGAAAAAAGCCAAGTTTTTGTTTCCTTTGTGATGCTAGATGTCAAGCAAAGGGACGAGCTGTACACAAGAAATGTACAATTCTGTCTGAAGTACCTTGCCTCGGAACCAGACTGCAGGGTATTATAATAAGGAGGTAAAAAACAAAAACCCAAACCACAAAAAGAAACGTCGTCCAAAACCACCAACTTCTGTTTATTAAAACAAAAAATGTTCAGCATCTTGGGACCGTAATGAGAACAAGAGGTTTATTAGCAAGTCTATTTTCTACTCAACAGTCTAACTAGTTTCCTGCTGTGCTGTTTCCCTAATAGGCCCGTGGATTAAATGCAAAGTTTCCTCTACTAAATGAGGCTTCAGACTAATGCTGGAAAAGACGATGTATTCTGATGAGGAGAGAGTTTGGGAAAAAAAAAAAAAAGAAAGAAAAAAAAAAAAAGAAAAGAAAAAGAAAAAAAGTTGTTTAAGCCCTTTGCTGCCCTCTGGTCCCCCTGGAGAATTCTGAGCCAGAAGCAAAGACACAGAGAAACAGCCCAAATCACTGGAGGCTGAACTGCAATTTTCTCGGCGTATTTTGAAGGCTGACACGGACAAAGCGGTGCTACGAGCACATAGGAGAGGCCAATAGCAGAAGAACTGCTGCAGCAAGTGCTATTAACTCCTTCTCCCTCCTGTTCCCCACCTAGCTCTGCCAGAATGTTCCAGCTTTTGTCATACCCAATATTTCATTTGCTTCCACAGACACTTGGCTTCTGCTTCTCCTCCGCTTCTCTCCTCTTGCCTCTACACATCTCCTGCTCCCTCTCAGCTTCTCTTCCTGCTGCTCTGCAGATTTCCCCCCCTCCGTGCTCTGCCACTTCCCTTCTCTTCTCCCTGCCTGTGGAGTCAGGTTTTGCCCGAGTCTGCCTGGAGAAGGCTCACACCCCCTGTCCCTGCCTCGTACACCCCCGGGGAATTGTGCCGTCCTTTGGCAATGCCAACCCTGGTGTCACAGCCCCTACCGAGAAACCACGCTACACAACTACTCAGTGGTCTGCAGGACGTCTGAATCCCCAGCTTCTGAGTGTTACCTGCAGGAACTCTGCGGTGAAGGATGAAGTTTTAAAGAAAATCTGTTGTGAAATACACAGCCTGCGGAATTTTCCATGCGGTGCCACAGTCAAGGGAGCTCCTCTCCCATTGTCCCCCTTTGCTTTCTCACCTGGCCGTGGCTCTGCGTGGCCAGCGAGGGGGGACCACCCTCCGAAGGGGCAGAACGGGTGGCATTATCTCTGCAGGTCCAGCAGATGGTTCCACACTCCTCCTCTCCGACCACCGCCGCAGGGAAAACAAACAGCTTACGTCAACACGCCCTGGAAAATATTTGCCTTGATTAGCACAAGTATTAGCAGGGAATTAACTCGGGCTCACCTGCTGGAATCGAGGCGCAGCTTCCCCTTCCCCTCTGTGCTCACACTCCTTTTTATGCCCTTAGCACATGTATCATCCTAAAAACTCTCCCTCTGACTGTGCACCAAGAGTGGGTATTAAGGCTGCTCTCCGTGACGCTCTCAAATCCATCCCCCAGCCACTGCTGCCCAGTGCAGACCCCCCCAGCCTGCAACACAAACTGTCGCCCTGCTCTCCCCAGCCCCTCTGCTGCAGCTGATGCTCCATTAGCACCCAGCTCTGGGATCAAACAGGGAATAAAGGGGTTTCTTCCCCTTTTCCTCTACTGCAGCAACCTCCGTACGGTCAGCAAAAGCTAACACCCGACACTGAGATCGTCACAAAGACAAAGGGGTTTCCTGACAGCCAGTAGAAAAGATCTGCTTTTTTTTTTTTTCCTCTCCTGCTTCTGAAATGTGTTTTTAATCTGTGTAATGTCTCTTCTAAATTCATTACAGAATCACAGAATCGTTTAGGTTGGAGAAGACTGGCAAGATCATTGAGTCCAAGCGTTCCCCCAGCACTGCCAGAGCACCACTGACCCCTGTCCCCCAGCACCACAGCTCCCCAGGGGGCTTGGAAACCCCTCCAGGGATCATGGGGACTCCACCACTGCTCTGGGCAGCCTGGGACAGCCCTGGACAACCCTGGAGGGGAAGAAATTGTTCCTCAGCTCCAACCTAGACCTCCCCTGGGGCATCTTGAGGCTGATTCCTCTTGTCCTGCTGCTTGTTCCTCAAGAGCAGAGCCCGACCCCCCCTGGCTCCAACCTCCTGTCAGGGAGCTGTCAAGAGAAGTACAGAACACACAAAGAACACACAGTCCCTCCTGTCCTGTGGTCCTGTTTGTCACTTGTTGCTAAATAAGCTCTATTCTTGTGTTTCAGATACCTCTGTGACTTCACTTACTACACGTCCTTGTACCAGAGCCGTGGGAGGTCGGCTTTTGTTCATGTGCCTCCGCTGGAAAATCCCTACACCGCAGAACAGCTGGGTCGGGCGCTCCAGGCGATAATAGAAGAAATGCTGGATGTTTTGGAGTGTTCTGAAGACAAAATCAATTGTCAGCATGAACACTGAAAGCGGGCAGGAGCTCTCTCCTAGTATTGCACTTCCACAAGTTTCCCTGCTACTGAAGTACTGGGGAAAACGGTCTCAAATGTACAGACCCAGAATTGGAGACTTCAGGAAAAAAAGAAAATTCCACTTCTAGAAATCAACCCTGGGGAGGTTTGGGGGGTTTTGTTTTGTTTGTTTCTTTTTGGGGGGCGGGGGGGGTCAGATGTGTGCATTTCAGCTTAGGCAACAAAGGATTCAAAAATCTCTTCTCTAAACCACCTGCGACTCCTCATTTCTGAAGTGACTGGAGTGTGTGTGCTGTGCTTTATCCAGAGCTTGGCTGTCGGCAGCAGCTCCTGACCGGGCGAATGCAGCACAGAGGGCAAGTTTCTCGGCTGGACTTGGTGTTGAGGTGCAGGGAGTTGATAAACCCACTCTAATACTGAGTATTTTTTAAGTTGAAAGGTTTGCTTTTGATTTCTTTTGGGTTCCCCCCCACTCCCTTTGGCCCAAGTGGTAGGTTGTAACATCCAGCTGAAAAGGATTGGCATGCTGGGGGTTTGTCCAGTGTAAACCAGCGCTGGGTGGAGATGAGGAGTCTTCAAAAATTACTTTGCTGAAATGGAAAAGGATTTTCAGCATTGATTTCTCACCCCACATTGTCCAGCTCTTCGTAGAGTCCCCTGTAACGTCCTGGTTAACTGGTAGCTGCAGGTAGGAGGGATGTGCTTTGGATTCCTTTTGTTGTGGAGCAGGATATAGCTTTTTTTTTTGTGTGTGTGTGTAAATGGTATCAGCTTAATTTGCGCCAAATATTTCCAGATGTCTTTTTTTTTTTTTTATCATGCTCTTGATGCCACCCTCCTGACTCGAGCCAACCAGATACCTCCTGTAGAAAACCCCACTGTTCACACGTGTATAAAACCGACCCAAAGGCTGCTTTCTCTGACAGATCTTCATCCCAGTCTCTTGGTGCTAGCTCTGATTTTTATTTTATTTTTTTTAAGGTGAAGGGTTGAGTAGTTCCTAGGTTTTTAACTTCCTTAGTTACACGTTTTCCTCCTCTGTTAAAGGTGAGAAGAGGAACTTGAGTCACAGCGGTGATCTATTGGAGGTGCCAGTGGGCAAAGCGTGCGGGTTCAGGGCTGTTCTGCCAAACCCAACCGCGAATCCCAAACCTGCTCCCACTGGAAACCGCGGGCGACGAGTTGCAAACTAGGGATTTTGCTTAGAATGAGTATTTTGGGCTGGGTTTTGGTGTCCTCCTCCCAACGGGAGGGTACGAAGTGCTGCTTCTTGTGTAAACGTTCCCAGTAGTTCCTCTGGGGCGGTGTGCCCGCGGGTTCCAGGCTGGACTCTCAAAGGGGCTGGTGCGTGGAGGTTTGCCCCCAAACTGTGCGACTCCGGTGAAACCCAGATGATGCCAGAGTGGGTACGGGCACTAGGTTGGTAATTGGTGACCAGCAGGTCTCGTTGAGGGGCCGTTTAAGTAAAGAAGGCTGCGATTGGGCTCTCTACTTTTTAATATCTATATAGAGATGGGGGTGGGGGCGGGGAAGATGTTTTGAACTGTTTTAAACTCCCCTTATTTTTAATGTTTCTGATGAGGGGTGATTCTGCTGGAGCATCTCGGCGAGAGCTGCCGTTACCGCGCTGTCTGCGGGCCAAGGTCTAACGACAAAGGGAACGCCGCGGCTCCTTGCAGCCCTCCAGAGAGGCCGGGGACGTCGGCTGTTGTAGCAGCTTTGCTGCGGGGCCCTTTGTGCGAAGACTTTTGAGTAGATTTCTGATTTACCGAAGAAAATTACCGAGGAAATGATTTACTCTGCAGGCTTTCCCTGTCCAAAAGAGTTTTGCCTTCAAAGGAAATATTCTCAAAGTAGCACTTGTCAGATTGTCAGCAGGCAGGCAGGCTTTCTGATTAGTAATTTATTCTATTTAATATTTTGTTTAAATATCCGTGGTTTGATGCTTTTCTTTTTTGGTTTTGTTTTTTGTTGGCAAATAGTCGAGCTGCTCATCACGTAGGGTGATCCCTTTATCTGGTGGGAAGGTTTGTCAATCGGTGTGTCTTAGCTGCTCAGTTTCCAAAAGAAGAGTAATTCCCGTGTTCTGCTGAGTTCAGATTGAAGTAATTTTCAGCAACTGCTATTAATTTGATGCGTAACGTAGTTTTGAATGAAACAGGAGTGGAAAATCCCCAGCTTAGTGAGGAGAAAACCTGACGGCAGGGTGGAAGGGGTCGCAGGAAGGGCTGGAGGAGCAGCGACGCTCTCGGGTGCCGTGCCGGGGGCTTGTCCGTCGCCGTCCCTCGCTGGAGTTGGTGCTGGTCGAGCGGTGAACATCTCCGAGGGAGACGTTCCCGGTCCCTCCATGTCTGCCCAGCGTTTGCACTGCCTGTGAGCGCAGGAGCAGCCCCGGAGACCCCCGGGATGTGGCCGAGGAGGGGCAGCTCTGAGCTCATCACTGGGGAAGGTGGACGGTGTGGGGAGAGCGGCTTCCCTCGCTCACCCTGGGGACCTCTGCCCCTTTTGACACCCGTATTTATTTTGGGTGCTTTCTGCTGTTTGAGGGGAAATCTTGAGCCAGGTTCTGCATCTGCTGTTTGTCCCTCTGAGCTCTGCGGTGCTCGACCTTCTACCTGTTGCTGTGAAAAATCTCATGATTGGAAATACTTTGCTTTGGGTGTCACTCTGAGCCCTGCATTTCCTCCTAATCTGTTTTTGTGAAGCTTCCACGTGATCAGTTTCTTAGAAAACATAATTTATTTTATAATCTTGTTGTTGGGTTGGTTTTTTTTTTGGGGGGGGGGGGGGGGTGTTATTGAACCCCCCAACCCCGCTGCAGGTGTCTGCCATGCGCTGCGGGCTGCTGCCCATCTCCCGGGCCGCGTTGCTGCTGGGGGACGTCGCCTACTTCGACTTCCGCGGCGAGGTGGAGGACGAAGCCGACCGGGTGGAGCTCCAGAAATGCCTCGGTCCCACCTGCAAGGTGAAAGGGTTTAGGGGGGGGGGGACACGCACGCGCACCCCCCGCGATGTCCCCGTGTCCCTTCCTCCTCGGCACCCTGAAGGGGCCCCCCCCCCCCCCCCCCCCCCCCCCCCCCCCCCCCCCCGCGCGCGCGCCCGCCCGCGCTGTGCTCC
>WTSP01013994.1:22231-39767 GCA_025331215.1 Actenoides lindsayi
TGTTTTTATTTTTTTTTTTTATTATTATCATTGTTATTTTTTTTGTTTTTTTTTTTTTTTTTTTTTTTTTCTGTGGGGGGGGGGGGGGGGGAAAGTTTTTTTGTTAAATTCACGACCCCCTAATGCCTTCCTGCGTATTTTCTTCGGAAATACGACCTCAGAGTGATGCAGAGCTTCCAAAAGCTGATGTTTTGTGTAACGCTTGGCTGTTGACTTTCTCTTCCAGATCACCAATAAATAGAATTTGCTGATTTGCACCGCCTGGGAGACCTGCTGCCACCCACAGAAAGAGACTTTGGTGCTGGTGGGGACGTGTGGGAGGCAGAGGATTATAACATTGATTACCCTGCCTGCCATTTGGAACACGTCAAGGCTGGTGAAGTCTTAGGATCCTGCAATTGCAAAGTTGTCTCTGGGGATGCAGCTTCCCGGGGAAACGGGGGTGAGGATGTTTAGTGTGGAAGAGAGAATTAGGGAGGTTCCACTGTGTCGGGTCTGATGTCAATCTATCTACTTGCCAACAGCTTGGAGTAGGAGCTGGCCAAGGTGTTTGTGAAGTTTGGGGATGAGGATTTAATTGTTTTGGATATTAAATGCTGCGGAGGATTTTGAGGAACTCCAGGTACTCAGAAACTCCTTCATGATGTGGCGATGCTGACGTCGGGAGGTGTTTCCTTGGAATTAAACATGGTCATCTGGAAAGCAAAAGAGAAGCCATGAGCTTGAAAGTTTCTTTACCTTAAAGACTTGTGGGGGACTCGATCTTTATGGGTCCTGTCCACCTCAAGATACTCAAAGGTAAACACCAGTTGTGCAGAAGCTGTTTGTGGTTTTTTGGCAGCTTTTGGAGAGGATGTGGAAATCTGTTAAGATCCCATGGAGAAGTTCACGCTTATCTGTGGTGTTCCCCAACCTGAGTGTTTCCTCCTAGACGTGGTGGTCGTGGGAAGGGATGAAAAGGTCATGAAGATGGTGAGAGGTGTTGTGTGGTTGTGACATGAGACTGCAGCCAAGAACTGCTGAGCTTTCAGAGTCCTTCCAGGAGGGACCTGGCTGAGGCGGGTCCTAAAGTTTGGAGGCTTAATGAAAACCAACCTCTTGCTCCCCTTGCACCCCGAAGGGGAGGGAAACTCAAAAGGCAAGGCTTTGAAATGGAGACAAAAGCTTCCTGGCTGACTCGGTGCGGGAGCAGAGAAGGCGTTTGCTAGCAGCCTCGCGGTGCGAAGCGTATCCCGCTGTGTCGGGCAAACCAGGGCTCTGGTTGAACATCCTGATCTCTTGATCTCCGTAGGGTTCGTGCCGTGGTAAGTCAGGTCGGAAGCTGTCCTGCGTGCCCGTCCCTACCTAGACGGTCGTGCCGAGACATAGCGTCCGGACTCCACCGCTCTGCCAGTTCCACAGGGAAGATTTCACCTTTTAGTGCCTCGGGCAGCTGGCAAAGGGGATTGTTCCAGGTCCCCATCACCCGGTGTCATGCCTGGAATAACAGCCCAGGAGCTTCCAGGGCTGTGGACTCCCCAAGGGGCAGTGCAGGCTCCCAGCGTCATTATTGTTGGTCATGACAAGGCTAGCAAAGTTGTAATCCGCTGAGGTTTCTCCTAATGCTCGGCTCATCTCCGTTCCATCGAGCGCGTGATTCGCTGCCCTCGCGCGCCGGCTTCCTTAGCAAGCGTGGCAAAGGAATTGCAGAAGGAGGAGCTTCTTAAACCAAAAATGGGTCAGAAGCCCACGTCAGCGGGTGGAGTTGGTAATTCCCAGCTAACGGGAGAGCTGGCAGCAGTGCCGGGCTGGCCGTGCTTCTTCGCGGTGCAACTTGCGGCTCCTGCGTCTTTTTTTTTTGCCACCGATAACGCGTTTCTGACTCTTGCCACGCAGCTGAAGCTCAGACTCTAAACTGCTTTCTGGGTGAGTGATGGCGTTTGAAAGCTGACTGGAAACCGGTGTGTTTAGATGTAGAAAGGACAGGGGTGTGTGGTGGGTTGGTTTGGTGGGGTTTCTTGGTTTTCAGATTTCGCCCCACGGCGCAGATAATAAAACAGTTGGCAACGAATTTGTACAAACTTCAGCTAAGTAACTTCATTCCTGTTGTCTCCTTGACTTCAACAGCCTATCCCATAATGTGGTAATGAGAGGAATTCCAGAGTTGCAAAGGTTTTCTGGAGAAAATCCCCTTAGTTAATGCCATAAGTACAGCTTGATGTAGCTGGGTTTGTTATTTTTGCACCGGAAACCCTCATGTTTTGCAGGATAAAGTGCACTTTTTTTCTTAAGAACCTTGTCTTCGTGTCTGATTAGTGTCTTAGGTGATGAAAATGGTATTCTGCCAAACCTCCAAAGGTGAGGATATTGTGAATTCTTCATCGTGTTAATTGAAACCTGAGATCTGCTTCTGCTCAGTCTAAGACAAGTAGAGAAGAAAATGCCCCGCCCCACACCCTGCCCCCCTAGATAGGAATTAAATATAGGAAATTAAATGATACACTGATCTTAAATAAAACTGTGCTACTTAAATACACGTTCAGGTTTTCTATTGCACCAGCTTCTTAAATTGCCAATGTTTACTTTGATGAAACAGGGAGTGCCTTGTCCTGTGCTGAGCTCGCTTTGAGAAGCGGAGTGCTGGTGATGGGGACAGATGAGCCATTTGCACCTGAGGTGGGTGGAAAAACTGGGCTTTCGGCACCGGGAGAAACTGCTGAACTCCTTCAGTATCCCCACTACCAGCAGATGCTCTTCAGAGACTGCACTGGATCGAGTTCTCAAGGTTTTCTGACACACACTCGGACCCAACAAAGGGGAAAAACAAGAGCATTTGCTACTTGGTTGTCACTCTTGGGTAGAGGGGCCAGATCCATGAAGGTTTTTCTGTCTCTCCTTTAACGTTGGGTGTTTTGTCTGGACTCTGTTGCACGTGCTACAGCCTCGCTCAGCCTCTCGGGGGGTTCCCCATCCGTGGATCGTGGTGAAACACACTTGTCTGTCTGGGTTTCTCGGGTGTTCTCAGTCTTGTGCTCTTCGGGACTTGTGAAGCTACACTTCTCAACCTGTTGGGGCTTCTGTTTTTCTCAGTGTGCTCTTGCAGTGCCTTTTAAAACCAAACAATCCAAGTGTGTCACAAAAGGGCTGTGTAATAAAGAACCGTTAACATTATTTCAGCTTGCTCTGGCTAGACTGGACTTTGTAACTGAAAATTTAAACTGATGTTTCAAAGCAAATAAAGAGTTCAACTCTGACTCCCGGTGCTCCTTAACCAGCCGCGGAAGAAGTCGCTTGGAAAGATGCCCTTTCTAGGCTGGTAACAACCTGTGCCATGCCGAGCTGCTCCGGTGCTGGGGGAGCCTGGCTGCCACCACGGCTGCTCCTCTGGGGGTGAGATGCAACCTGGCTTCAGCTGAGGCCAGGCAGAAGGCCTGTGTTGGCTGCTTTCAGGCTGCTTACCCTGTTGCTGCTGTCACTGGTCCCGACTGGGAGCAAACTGGGGCGATGGGGAGGGCTGGTGCCACCAGATGGTGCTGCCATACAGGCGGATGGTGCTCAGCTTCACACCAGAGCACAGGACTGGGACAGCCTGGCACAGGGGTGACACTTGGCCGTGTTTAGGGCCAGCTTCAGCTTGGTCCTTGGGGGTTTCTGACCTTCCCCACCTCTGGTGTTGCTGAGATGGGAGGAAAGGAGGTGGCACCGGGGAAGGGACCACGTGAGGTCCCTGCACCGTGAGCGGCAATTCCACCGAGGGTGTTGGGGGTTTGGCGTTTACCCCTCACCAAGAACACGTCCTGTTTATCACCACAAGGCATGACGTTGCTAAGACCGAGGGCTAGAGCCTGCCCCAATGAAGCCCAGAGCCAGCCCAGTGTCCTGAGGTGGGACAGGGCTCAGGGAGGTCACACGGGGGCCCTAGCCCAAAAGCTGGGTGGTGTGGACTCAATGTGCCCTGGGTCTGGAGAGTTAATGGTGGTTTGTGACTGGAGGGGGGGATCAGAAAGGAAAACTTTACTGTTCTTTTTGAATGTCCTATCTCAGGGAATGTTTTTCTCCCGTGCTGCCACGATGATGTCATTGAGTTCTCCAGCCTTTTCTTTGGACCTGGAGCACAGTGTCATCCTCCTGCTTTGATTGCACTCACTGGTACCCAGCGCAGGATGGGAGCTCTGAGACCTGCCTCAAATGTGAGCCGGGGGACACACCCCGGGGGGAGGACAGAGGCTCTTCAACCTCTGTTGAAATCACTCTCCTTTTCATTTGCTTTATAAGGTGATAAGCTCTTCCTGCAGTGTGGGGTTTCCAGGGTGATGTCATGCTGTTGGGTAAGCCACGTGTCAATGAGATCATTTTGCAACCAGAACTCTCCAGAGGGAGAGACCAAAGGTTTTGCTGGTTGGTGGTGAGGAAGCTTATTGTAGAACATCCCGCTTGGCTTCCTTGGCTGCAGATCCAGAGAGCCCTGGAGGAGATCCCTCCAGTGAACTGGCTCCTCATAGATCTTAATCTTCATTCTTTCTTGTACCAGCTGGCTCTGTTCCCCCTCTTTTCTTCCTCCCCTACTCCTCAAGCCCTCCAAACCCTTCGTAAACGAGGTGGGATTTTTGGGCAGTGTCCATCTGGCAAGCTGCTCGCAAGTCAAAGCTGACCTCAAGCGAAGGTGCAGTGGAGCCCACCCTTCTCCAGCCGCTGCTGAAGGGCTCCCCGGAGCCTCCATCAGAAACTCGCAGCTGCGGCTCTGGAGCGAGGGAATGGCTGGAATTTCCTGCCCGCTCTGAGCAGCTCTTGCTGCCTTCGGTGGAGGCGAGTGCGGGCAGGCCCCAGGTCAGGGTTCGCTGCCTCTCGCCCTGGGCTGGGTGGTTGGGGATGGACAGGCTCCCAGTGCAGCAGCAAATTCCCAGTACGAGCTTCCTGCACCGGGATGAAGCGCTGGCCAAGTATTTCCCCGTGCCAGGGCTCGTCACTGCGGCATTTCCACCACGCTTATCTTTCCCTGCTGCTTGGAAGTACCTCAGCATCTGGCTCCAGCCTTCCAGGAGATATAAATGGACATTCACCACCTACCTCTGCTACACGCTGGGCTGTTCTTGGCCGGTTCTCTACCAGCATCACAGCTCAGGCCTGGGGGAAAGTCCCTTTTTGCTTCTCCTCTCCAGCTGCTTCCCACTGTGGTGGATGCTCGGGTGCGGGAGCAGTGTGCCCTGTGTACACAGCCCTTCCCCCAGTCACACTCCAGTAACTAATTCCCTCCTGACGGGCGCACGGAACCCGGTCATGCCCAGGTTTGCAAATAAATACATTTATTTCTGTCAGAGGTTGGGTTGAGAGCAACCTCACCTAATTCTTCAGCAGATTTCATTCCCATGCCTCACTGAAAATCGTGCCTTGCACTTAAAAAAGCATCCAGACTTCTAAAATCCGACAGTTTTAAGGAGCTCTCTGGGTTGTCCTTCCCTTGCAGCATCTCCTGAGGTTTTTCTTGGTCAAATTGATGCTGCTCTGGGAGGTGCCTAGGTTAGATTTGATTTCCTCCATCTATTTCCCTCCCTGCTCTTTATTGGAAAGCTTTTTGGAGGAAGGATTTAAAGCTCATCTGGGTCCTTGCTGAGCACAGCTTGGAGCCCGCATGGAAGCAGATCCCCACTTAGGGCTGCAGCCTTCACTCCGATACTGCTGCCTTGGGCTTCACTGCCGGGCTTGGTGCCACCGTCCCGAGGGAGCACGATGCTCCCCAAAGCCTCAGCCTGGAGGTACCTGCTGGATCGACACGAGGGGCTGTTTCCGCACATCGAGAGGGATGAGACACATCCCCCTTTGAACAGAAAGAGCCTCACACAGTGGAAAAACTCCTTTGTAAAGCTGCTTTGCAGTAACCAGCACTTTGATCCTGCCCAGCCTGACCTTGTTGCCGGCTCAGAAGATGCTCTTGTGGCATCACATCATGTCTGCCCGAGGGGAAATGCCATCGCCAGCATAAAACGTCCTCGCTGGAGGACAAACTCTACCTGTAAATCCGTCTGTCCGGGGGGCCCGTTCCATGGAAGACGCTCGTTGCAGGTGGAGAGCGTCCTCGTGTAGAAGCGTTGCTGTGAGGAAGGCGGTTGAGCGGCGAGCAAGGAGCTCTCGAGTGAGATTTCCATTTTTGGCGATGGAGTTGGAGTCATTTCCAGCACTGCCGGGCCGAGGGGGCTGGGAATTCGGGTTAATCATTGACCGTGGGTGCAACCAAGGCAGGAACAGCTTTGTCCAAGTAGAGCAGAAGTCTCATTTTTGTCAGATGCTGTAAATTTGCAGCGAAGGAAGAACGTGATTCCCACCGTGACGGGGCACAAGCTGCTGTTTGCTCACCTGACCCTTTCTGTTTGTGTTTTATTTAGAAACATCTAAAAGTCAAGACAGTTTCCACTCTGCTGGTTCATCATGACCGTGGCCAGCACTGGGAAAACACGGGATGTGCTTCCCAAACATCCCACACCGGCAGCAGAGGGAGAGCCCTCGTGTCTCACCCACCTGCACCCCTTTCCAGACCTGAACGGGGATGGGATAAAACAAACCTTGTCCATGATGTGACCGACGGGTGCCAGCTGGACTCCTCCCCTTTTCTGAGGGTTTTCTCACCCCCAATTACCCCGGGAAGTGCTGAGGCTGCCTCCAGCCACCAACTTCCCCAGAGACCAAGCCCTAAGGGCTGCTTGGAGCTGCACGTGGTGGCAGCAGATACGGGAAGCTGCGCTTCTCTTCCCTTTTTAGCCTTCAGCTGAAAAATACACCACGGGAAAGGATTATCTCCTTCTCTCGCAGTAGTTTCTAGGAAATATCCCCCCTCCAGCATCTGATTTGCTCACCCAAGTGGTTTTGGGGCGCACAGGAGGTCCCAGCCCGATGCCGTTTGCCTTGCAGAGGGATGCTCCGGATGATGGGATCCTGTAACCTCGCTCTGTTGGTCCTGGGGCTGATGCGCACCCGTTGCTGGGAGGCTCTGGCTTCCACTGGGGGCTCTCGTCACCTTTTCAGGTGCTGCTTGCTCAGCAGCTTCAAGGAACTGCCAGATCTAAAGTCTGGAGGGCAGCACTTCCCCTCTCAGGAGAACGAGCGCTGCAAAAATAACCGAGGCTTCTGCAAGCGCGCGCAGGTGAGCAGCCGCCGGCAAGTTTGGCGCTGTGGGGGGAATCCAAACCCTCCAGACCCGCCTTGTCAGCATCATCCCCATCAGCGTCCCACCACCCGGGCTGGGGAGCTGTGGGGGGAGCAGAGCGGGACTGGCCACCCCCTGCCACCGTTGCATCAAGCTGGGGAAACGATTGCCTTTGAGAAGCCACGAAGCCTCGATTGCACGTGGCCAGTTTGGGGCTTGTTCCAGAGCCCTGCACAGCACTGGGAATTCCTCTGGTCCCGCTCCGAGCTCTGCTTGAGTTGGTTCCAGTTGAGGGTTGCGTGTGGCTTGCATTTCGCGGGGAAGTGACTAATGATCGTGTTCCTCTTCTTGTTTCTTTCACTGTTTCATCTCAGCATTTGCAAAGTGGCTTCTTTCCCCGGTGCTGGCTCAGCGGGAGGCCGCAGGTGGCTCTGGGGCTGGCAGCAGGCACCTGCCATGGCCCCCACCACACTCCCTGCCAACCGCCTCTTCTCTGGAGATGGAGAGAAGGCAAAATGATTGTTTACATCTCACCAGGCCCAGCAGCACATGCTCTGGGCTTGCCTGGACTTTCCAGCAGCGTTTCCATCCGCTCGCCTCCATGTGATGCTTTAATAACCAAAACTCCCAGTTTCTCCTCGCTGCTTGCAGAGGAGCGATGGCACCAGGGCACCAGCTCCTCCTCATCCTCAGCCTCTCCAAGGTTCAGGAGGCCTCAGCCACCATCAATCCCATGGCCAACGCTCCTATTAATGACTGCTCTAGATCTGTGCCGAGCAGGTGAGGGCTGCTCCACAGTTGTACCCCACTGAGGGATGGACACGGGCTGCACTAACTGGAGAGGAACCCGCATCTCACTGGGAAGTTGGATCACTCTGACCTTCTGATGAGAAAGACGATGGGCTAATGGCCCAGTGAAGGCTGGAGGAAACATGGGATGGTGTTTATGCACAGCACTGGGCTCTACAATCTCTTCTTGCCGTCCGGTGAGGACACGCTGGGACATTTCCTAACAGGTCGCTCCATGTCCACGACCGCTGCTCTTAAAACACAAGTTTTATGGCTGTTGCTGGACTGTAAATCTCCGACTTCCACAACTGGCGCCTTTTGAGGGAAAACATCCGGCTTTGGCAAACTTTGATGCTCCCTGAGCGCGAGTCACCGTGCGTCATTCGTGGATGGGACTTCATACCACACAACGCGCCTATGGACAGAAAATGCATTGCAAAAGCAGAACTTCGGGGGTTTGCTGAGTCTTGCTCAAGGGCTGGACAATGTGATGGCTGGTGGGTCAGGGCCTCTTCCTGTGTCCAGCCACACTGCACGGCTCTGATTTGGCTTTGGATGAGCACGTCTGGCAGCTTGTAGATGGTGGAGGGTGCTGGTGGGCAGGATGGCACCTGCTGGGGACCCAGAGATGTTGGGGGTGGAGGGGGTGGTGTGGCAGTGCTGCCCTGAGGTGTTACCCAGAGGTCTGTGGTCCTCCTGGGGTGATGTTTCCACTCCCTTTGGCCTTGAATTGAGGGGAGCTGAAGGGTTGCACTCACCCCAGCTGATAAAATCCCCCTGGAGAGGGGGTCACAGTGGGGCTTGGTGGCCCCAGGAATCCCCTAAGGATCCCACAGCTCTGACTGGAAGGAAAGAACCTGCTGAGGAGCCAGCACCTGGTTCACCTCCTCATGGGAAGATGCTCCAGGGTAGGGGGGGACTCACCTCAGCACATTCCCTGCCCAGATGCAGGAGGGATGGGTGATATGCCACTCATGGCAGCAGGAGAAGGGTGCCCAGCTCCACATGGGATGAAGCACTTGAGACAAACCTGGCGCTGAGGTTTCCCTGTGAGCCACACATGGGGTTTCTTCCCAAGCTGGAGTCTCCAGGCAGAGAAAGGCAGCGTGAAATGAGACAAGGTCTATGGGTGGGCTCCTCCTGCCCCTCTTCATCCATCCCTCTGCACAGCTGGATCCGGAGCAGGGCAGAGGGGTCTGAGCCGGGGTGATCCCATCCATGTGACACAGCTTGTGCTGGCAAACTTCTCTGTTCACGTGTCTTAGGATGAAATGTTTGGTCTCGATTTGCCTCAGTCAACCCCTCGAGAAACTGGGTGAGAAAAGGCCAGAGCAGCCCTGGAGCCGAGGAGGAGCAGGGGATCAGATCAGCAGCTGTAAATCACGGGATTACTGCAGGCACGCTCATCCTGCACAGGCAGGGGCATAGTTAAAGACCAGATGCTTGGCCCAACTTCAGGACATTTGGGAATGGCCTCACTTGCCCTGGCCGGCACAAGGGGGTCCTGCCCATTACCTCATCCAGCTGGAGGTTTCTCATACCTCTCCTCACGTGTTTTGGTCAAGAGAGAAGATGAGAGATGGGTGGTCCCATGCTGGCCGCTGTGGCTTATTCCCACTGTGGGTTTTCTCTTCCCTGGCACATGGGCAAACCCGATCTCTGGCAAGGCACTTCCCACCGCACGTGGCATTGCTGGCTCCGTGCCACCCTGGCATGCCCAGCTCCATCCTGATCGTCTTTGGGCTTCGCAGGGATGATGCAACCTCAGCCGCAGTTGCTTCAGGAGGGACGGGACCCGGGGCAGAGCCATCCTGAGCTGGGCTGCGGTGGTGTCAGCTGGTTTGGTAGGACAAGGTCCAACTCTTGATCTGCTCCCTCCTCCGGGCACGTGCCATCACGAGCCAGGTTGCCTGGCCAACGTTTCCCTGCTCTGCTCCTGTCTCAGACGGGTTTTTGGGAAGGGGCTGCGTGCCTGGCTCAGCCCCAGGCACTAAGGGGGACCCATGTGCCAAGGGGGACCTGCGTGCCGACGGGGACCAGCGCGAGGCAGCGAAGGCAGATGGGGATGCAGGGATGGATGAGCTGCCCACAGCTCTCCCCTGCCTGCATATCATCCTTCTCCATCACCCCCTGCCACCTTCTCAGCCACCTCTGAGGCCATCGGACATTGCCCAGGGGGCAGGGGAGTTGAGGAGGATCCCCTCCCGGGATGGTGATCTGTGGGGAAAATGGGAGGTGGAAGGGAACCGTTTGTGTCTGAGAAAAGGTATGCCAGATTTTCCATCCCCAGAGCTGCAAACCAGCTTGAAAATTACCCGTCAGAGCTCCCGAATGAAATCCCAGGCGCACAGGAGAGATTCCTGGTGGGTGTTCACTCCCGCGTCACTCACCGGCAGCCCGGGACGGGGAGGTGGGGACGGAAGGCGGGCAAAGTTCGGCTCCTATAAAGTCAGATCTGGTCCACTTCATTCATCCCCGGGGCAGCAGCGCCGGCAGCCGCGCGTCCAGCCTTTGCGCAAGAGGTTTTGCAAATACATCCCCATACACCCCCCCCTCCCCCCCGGAGAGCGGCGGCCGCCTGCGCGATGCCGAAGGCGCTGCGGGATGTCGGGGCTGCGCTCACCTGCCTCCAGTTCCTGCTGCTCTTGGTCGGTGTGGAGCTGAGGCCCCACGCGTGGGACCAGGACAGGCTCCAGCTGGAAGCCCTGAAGAAGGGGATCCTGGAGCGGTTGGGGTTACCCGCTCCCCCCGTCATCCGGCACCGGCTGGACCAGGAGAGCATCCGGCGAGCGCAGCGGCTGTACCGGCAGAAAGCGGCTGAGCTGATGGGCAACCGGAGCCGGGAGGAGGAGGAGGGAGCCGCGAGCAGCACCAGGCGCTTGCATCGCTTGACCCCCAGGCGTAAGTCGCATCCTACGACCCCCGGCCCACCGGGGACGCGCACGCGGGTGTCACCCAGTGTGTCCCCGCTCGGGCATGTCAGCGGGACATGACCGGGCATGAATCGCGGTGGCCCCGTCATCCTTATCCCGGCTGCGTCCCTTGTCCCAGTGGCGGGGAGGAGCCACCGCTTGAGCCGCTTTGCTTAAAAACACAAGAGGCAGGAAATCTGGGATGAAAGATTTGACCGGTGGGGTCCAGGGACAGCAGTGGGTGCTCGGAGTGGGGTTCGAGAGGGCTCGGGGGCGAGCGGAGCGGAGGCAGGGGGGAGCTGTGCCTCCAGCCCCAGCTTGAGCCCCAGCTTGGGGTTTTATCCGGATCTGGGGTGATTTAGGGAAATATTCAGCTCCTGCTGCTTGGGCAGGGAGGGGACAGCTGGGATGTGGGGTGGGGGTCACCCCAATGGGTCCTGGCACCAGCTGCCACCCGTTGGTGGGTCACTCCAGCCAAGGGTGTCCCTGGGAATGGGAGGTCCTGAGTGACCTGGCGATGAGGATGGGGCTAAACCCTTCGGGATCGAGGTGATTCCTCAGGGGCAGGTGCCTGGCTGCCCACAGGAGCTGGTCAGGATCCTCAGCTGGCAGGGTGGGTTGCCATCTCTTACATCAGCTGTCCTCTCTGTCCCCGCAGTGCTGCACCAGCTGGACATCCCCCAGGGAGACCAGGGAGACCAGGACCCCCGTGGTCCCTACCGCTACCATCTCCTGCTCTCCCGCACCGAGAATTTCCACCGACAGCTCCGGGTGGTGCGGGCAGAGCTGAAGCTCTTCAAGCAGTCGCTGACATCCCCTGACATGTCCTCACTCCACACCTTGGTGCCCTCCCAGGTCAGCATCTACCTGCTACGGGGGGCTGGTGGGACCCCCCAGCTCCTGCGTAGCCAAGAGCTGGACCGTGATGCCACAAGCCTGGACCTCACAGCAGCTGTCCAGCCCTGGGCTGCTGGTCCCGAGGACACGCTGCATCTCGAGCTGGCCTTCACTGCTGATGTCTCGGCCTTGCTGGCCACCTCAGGGGATGAGACGCTGGTGCTGCATGTGGAAACCCATGAGACCACAGGTCGGGGAGCCAGAAGAGCCCGGGGGTTGGAGGAGGAGTGCGGGAAGAGCGATGGGAAGTGTTGCCTCAAGTCACTCAAGGTCTCCTTCCAGGACATCGGCTGGTCGGACTGGGTCATTGCGCCCAACAGCTACTACATGAGGTTCTGTGAAGGTTCCTGTCCCCACAACTACAAGCCGGCCAGCATGCACGCCCAGATCAAAGCCCGCATGCACTCCCTCTCCAAAGCCACCCCACCGCCTTGCTGCGTGCCTGCCGGCTACGACCCCATGGTGCTGATGCACTATGACGGCGAAGGCAGGCTGGTCTCCACAGTCTTTGAGGACATGCTGGTCACCAGGTGCCACTGTGCCTGATGGCATCATCTCCATCCAGCTTGGACTGGGACCTGTCACCACCTGGATGCCAAAACCCAGACCCTATGGCACAAAATAGCTCCGTGCTGGCCCCAGCGTCTCCGTCTGGCTCAGCCTTAGGGTGCCCACTTGTGACCCCCCCCCCCCACCTTCCACAGGTCACAATAAGTTATTCCCCCTTCACACACCTTCCACAGGTCACAGTAAGTTATTCCCTCTCTCTTTCTGTATTTAAAGCCTATTTTTTTTGGTAGGTGGATCCTTCCCGCCCGGGAGAGCCCAAATGGGTCAGGGTGGGGCTGTCCCCATGTGGCCACAGCCCCCTGCATGTCTGAACATTAACTCTGCTCTGCTTAGAGACTTATTTATACAACTGTCCTATTTATTGCTAACTTATTGAATTTTATAGCAAAACACCTTTTGAGTAAAGGGTTTGTGGGTTTTTTTGGGGTGTATTTGTATTTTATATGTTTCTATAAAACAGAAATAATGTAATAATCTGAATGAATAAAGTGATGGGAACAGGGATGCTGTGGCTGCTCCTCCTGCACCACCAGCCGGGGGGCTCTGACTGGAGTCCCTTGGTGGGTCACCTTCAGCTGGGGAGTCCCGCAGTTTGGACCCCCAGACTCTATACCGCAGGTGGCCATCTGGGAGTTGGCTCCATATGGATTTGCCAGTAAATCCTCATGGTTTTCCAGGGCTGGGACAGCCCTGTCCCTGCCCTGCCAGTGGCTGCCGTGGCAGTTGAGTAATTCCTGGGCGATGCTCCCAGAGACCTTTGAGTTGTTTGTGTCCTTGAGACAGGTGCTGGGCGCAGCCTTGACCCCCTCCCCCAGGTGGGACGTCTGGCTGGGATGCATCCTCTACCTGGTTTCCAGGTACCTCCAGCCATGGGACCCCATGGGCACCAAGGGATAGGATGAACCCTGTCTCCCCCAAGCTCTGACACCAAGGTTGGTGGCACACACTGTGTCCCCAAGGGACTTGTCACAGCTGGGTGTGGTGGCTCTGCTGGTCACAGCTCCTCTCTGTCCTGTCCCCTCTTCCAGCACATCCCGGGGGTGTCCTGGGCTGCCCAGTCCCTTCTTAGCTCCTGGTGGGGGCCTGGGCTTGAGGGACACAAGCAATGGGGACCTTCACTCTAGGGATGTAGACTTGAGGGACCCGGGCTTCAGCAATCTCCACTTTGGGCACCTGGACCTAAGTGACATGGGCTCTGGGGACCTATCCTTGAGGATGCTCATCTCTTGAGACCCTGTCTCTGGGAACACGAGCTTTGGGAGCTTCAGGGACTTTCCCCAGGGACCTCCAGCCTCATGTGGCTCCTTCAGGGTCATGTTTACAGCCATCCCTGTGCTACTGACACCTCTGACTGGGGTTGGTGGTGCCATTAAGAGAAAAACAAACCATAACGCTGGTGTCACCTCACTGCTGCCAGAGGGACGGATCCAGCCTGGGAACAGCACCAGCCCTGGGGCAGCCACCCCGTGTCCTGCCCTGGGCTCCCAGCAGACCATGAGCTACACAGGTAAATTAAGATAATTAAACCATTTAATGGAGCATCACAAGGGACAGAGCTCAGGGGACCCACGTGGAGCTGGGGGGGGGACACCCAGACAAGCCATACGGTCCCCATGGCCCCTCGGGTGCCAGTCCCCTCAGGGTGCACAGCCTGGCAGCACTGTGCCCAGGTGTCTTGCCAGGATCATTAACAAAAAGTTGGGTTTTTTTCTCTCTGTTCCCCAAACTGGCAGATTTAGCAGGAAAAGGAGGGGTGCGGGCAATAGCGGGGCTGGTCCTGCTGCCCGGATGTCCTCAACTGCCGTCACGTCCCCAGCCACACGTGTACCCTGACACTCTCCATCGGCAGCCAAAAGGGGAAGAGGAACCGTACGCTGCGGTCACCGAAGGGCCCCCAGCTCTGCTAGACAAACCCAGGGGGGGCCCACATGTGTCCCCATCCAGGAAGGCTCTCGTGTGCCGGCGGATGCTGCGCGGAGGCGTCCCCGCGGTCAGTGGCCACCAGCCCCAGGAAAAGCACCAGCCCCGAGTCCTCGCCTCACGGTGGGAACTGGGGCGAAGGAAGGGGCCAGGGGTGCAGATTAAAAATTACACCTCCCCCTCCGAGAAAGGTGTCCCTGGCAGGATGTGTGTGTCACCGTCCCAGCCATGAGGAGACCCATGGAGCTCACGTCCATGGGGAGAGCCCATCTCCATCCCTTCTGGGCTGGGGGGGCCACCGGGGAAAGGCCCAGGCAGAAGCATCGGTGGGAGGCAAAACTTCATCCCCAGAGCCCCCCCAGCCCCCCAGCCCCTCATCCCCGGTCAGGGATGATGTAGATGTCCTCGCCGAGGCCCTGTGTGTTGGCGTAGATGGGCTGGTCCCCAGCAATGGCCTCGCTCTCCAGGAAATAGTTGTCATCTGCCAGGACCTGGGGGCTGGGGTGGGGAACATCAGGGTGGCACCCACCGCACCATGCCAGGCGATGGGGCGGGTCAGGGCTGGCTGGTCCCTGCTGGAGCAGCAAATGGGGGGGTGCGGGTGGGGAGAAAGGGCTCAGCACCCAGTAGGCGCCTGGGCCTTGGGGATGGCATGAGTGGCACGGTGTGAAGGTGGCAAGGGACTGGACAGTGTGGCACAGTACGGATAGCACAGCATGGCATGGGATGGGATGGCATGGGATGTGAGGGATGGGATGGGACAGATGGGATGGGACAGATGGGGTAGATGAGATGGCACCACACAGCATGGGACGGGATGGGATGAGATGGGATGAGATGGGATGGGATGGGATGGGATGGGATGGGATGAGACAACATGGCAGAGTACAGCAGAGCAGGGGAGGGGGTGGGACATGCCCGAGACTCACCTGTCATGCTCCTCCTGCCATCCTGGTGTCCAGCCCCGCGTGGCGGCCGGGGCAGTGCAGGGGCTCACAAAGACATTCTCATAGTCTGGTGCAGCGTTGGCATCCGTGGTGTCAATCTCGGTGGCGCCAATGTCATCGGCCCGGCTGATGTAGCGGGGCTGCCTGTGCGTCATGGTGGGCTCCCTCTTAGCCCACCCTGCACCGGTGACATCAGTGGTCGCTCTCCTCCGCCAGTAGCAAACCGCAGCGGTGACCGCCAGCAGCACGGCCACCCCGCCGGCTGCCCCGGCCAAACCGGCCACCAGCCCCACGCTGCCCCGGCATTCCCGGGCGTGGAAATCGGTGACATTGAAGGAATCGTTACCGGACGCTCTGCAGTGGCACTGGCGCACGGTGCAGGGTGCCAGGACGCTGCCCACCACGTCGCAGCGGCACGGCACGGCCAGGATCCGCAGGCTGGCGTGGAAGGCGGTGCGGGGCACGGCGGGCAGGGGGTTGCCCTCCAACCACAAGCTCTTCAGAGCTGTGGCATTGGCGAAGAAGGAGTCGGGCAGCTCCCGCAGCCGGTTGTGCTGCAGGTGGAGGTGCCGCAGCTGCCACGCTCGGCTCAGGAGAGCGGCCGGGAGCTCCCGCAGCTGGTTGTAGGACAGGTCCAGCTCCTCCAGCTCCGGCCCGACGCGGGATGAGGGGCTCAGCGCCTCGATGCCGTTATGGCTCAAGAGCAGCTGGCTCTGCTGCTGGAAGAGGCCCAGGTCCAGCTCGCTGCACTGACGGCTGCGGTTGGTCAGATCCAGCTTGGCCGAAGCGCCCGTCGGCACGGGGAAGCAGGGGGATGGGGGGGACGTGGGGGACGCGAGGGACGCGGGGCACAGCAGCAGCAGCAGCAGCTGGAGAGGGGCCGCAGGGTGCCCCATGACCCCTGACCCCACCTTGTGCCTGGGTGGGAAACAGGGGGGGTCAGCAAGACTCGCCTGAGTGACCCCCCATTCCTGATGAGCGTGCCCAGTTCCCCCTTCCAGTGCAAACCAGCGCAGCCCAGTATGGCACCCACCCCACTCCCCCTCTCCCAGGGCAGGGCAGCACCCGGGGGGCCCAGAGGTGGTTTCCCCCCCACACCCGGCCCCAGCACCCCAACTCGCCTGTGCTCCGGCCGCCTCTCTGCCAGGCACAGGCAGGGGAAGAGGAACAGGCGGGTCCCGCTGTCCCGTGTCAGTCACCCTGCCCAGGGCGTAACCGGCCCCGGGGAGGGGGCAGGGGGACAGCACCCCACCTCTACACCCCTGAACCGCTGCTGGATCCCCCAACTCCGGGGTGCTGCTGGGCTCTGCCACCGGTGCTGCTCCCTGGCCGAGGGGGGGTCTTGGGGCTGGGGGTGGTGGTTTCTAGATGGGTGCGGAGCATCCTGTGTCATCACTGGCTGGCAACCCCGGTGACCTGGGAGCACCCTGGGCACACGTGTGGATACATGTGGCCATGCATGGACATGCTTGGACATGTGTGGAGGTGCACATGTGCTGGGTGCTCACACATGCACCCCACATAGGCACGAGTGCACTGCTGCATGCACACGCATGTCCTGCTGCATGCACATGCGTGCTCTGCCATGCACACGCGTGCAGTCGTGTCGTCCAGGGAAGCACAGGGTGTGCGTCAGGGTCTTCCTGGTGTCCACCCTCTGACCTCCATGGCTGTGTGTCCACCACCTCTGTGCCCATCCCCTCGTGTCAGTGCCCATGCACATCCACCTCTCACACCCATGACCCTCTGTGTGTCCCACTCATGTCCCTGTCCCTATATGCCCACCCCTCATGTCTGTGTTCACCCTCTCATACCATCTCCCTGGGTCCACCCTGTCTGCGCCCGCCCTCTTGTGTCCATGTCCCTCCGTGTCCACCCTCTCATAGCCACATCCACGTGTCCACCCTCTGTGTCCATCTCCTCCTGTCTTTGTCCCTCCGTGTCCCCCCCTCGTGTCCCCTCCTCATCTCCAAGTCCCTGCGTGCCCACCCCCTCGCATCTGCGTCCACCCCCTCGCCTCCTGTCTCTCTGCGTCCATCGTGTCCGTGTCCGCCCCCTCGTGTCCGTGTCCCTCCATGTCCACCCGCTCACATCCATGTCCGTGTGTCCACCGCGTCCGTGTTCGCCCCCTCGTGTCCGTGTCCCCCCTCTCACATCCATGTCATGTCCCCCCGTGTCCACCATCTCCACGTCCACCCTCGCACGTCCGTGTCCCCCTGTTGCCACCGTGTCCGTTCCCACCCCCTCGTGTCCGTGTCCCGCTGTGTCCACCCTCCGCGCCCGCCCCCTCACGTCCGCGTCCCCCACCTCCCTGCCCCTCCCTTCCCGCGCCCTCCCTCCGTCCCCGCGGTCCCCCCCGCCTCCCCCGCGTCGCCATCGCCCTT
>WTSP01013995.1:0-24789 GCA_025331215.1 Actenoides lindsayi
TGATCCCTGGAGGGGTTTCCAAGCCATGGAGATGTGGTGCTGAGGGACATGGGTCAGTGGTGCCCTGGCAGTGCTGGGTTAACGGTTGGACTGGACGATCCGTAAGGTCCCTTCCAACCAAAACAATGCTGTGAGTCTAGACCGCGGGCAGCTGCCAGGCCGGTGGGAGGATCTCAGGCAAAGGTTTGCAGCAGGAAGCTCCTGGCTGAGCACCCGAACGCATCGGCCGGGGCGGAGGGTCGGTGCCGGGGCTCCAAGCCTTCTCGCCGCTATTGTTCCCGGCACGAGGCCGGTTGCCGGTGGCACGGCCCCGTGGGCCGACCGGCATCGCCTGGGCAGCCGCTCCGCTCGGGCACTCGGCCGGGGCCGCGTCGTTGGCATCCCCTCGCCCGCCGGCTCTGCGTGTATGAGAGGAGGGGTGATTCCTCCGTCCGTCTCTCCATTTTCTGTCTCGCCTGTCAGGGAGACACTTAGATGGCAGAGCCGTGCTCGGCGGCCTTCGGAGGTAGGTGGAGTCTGGTTGTCCTCCGCCCTCCCTCCCTCCATTGTCAGCGGCATCGAGCGGCGGCGGCAGCGACGGGCACCTGCTCCGGGCACCGGCGGCAGGGATGCTCCTGCCCTTGGCTGCGGAGTGGGGCGGCTGCGGGGATCCCGGCCGGACGCTTTCCCAGCCGCTGCCGCCAGCAGCAAAGCCCCGGAGGAAGGAGATGCTGCTTGTGCCTTCCCGGCCCAGCTGCCGCCTCGGGAAATGAACATGAGTCTGCCAGGCCGCGTCTCCTGCTCCATGCTCAACTGCTTTGTAAGTGCTGCTTTTTCTCTTCTCCTCTCCTCTCCTCTCCCCCGCACTATAAGCCAGCTCCTCTCTCCAGCTCCCGTGCTGAGCTGGCTGCCCGGGATCAACCCCGTCCTTGAGGCCGGGCTGCGTGCGGATCCTCCTGCCCTGGATCCGCCTGGCCCGATGTGCCACCCCCTGCAAAGCAAAGGGGGGATCCCCTTCTCCTCCCTCCCGTGTCAGCGCGGCCCCCATCGCTGCTGCGCCGCTGCCCTGCCCGGGCCCAAGGGCACAGCAGCGCTCGGCCCGGTGAGGTGAGTCGGCCGGAAGGCCCCGGTGAGCTTGCCGTGCCACGCAGGCTCCGGCCGGTCCTTGCCTGGAGCTGGAAAATTACCATGTGAGAGCGGCCGAGCCCAGGGGAGCTCTGTGCTCCCCCCATGGCTGCCGTGGGCAAGGTGGGGGGCTGCGAGGCCCCCTCCTGTGCTGATGCTGCCAGGATGGTGGGTGTAGCGGGAAGGAGTCCTGAGTTCTGCGTCTGTCAAACCTTTGGGGAAAGGAGTTTTCTTGCTCAGGGGAGATCCAGTGCCGCTTCCCGCAGAAAGCCCCCCCCCAGCCTCCCCCAGAAGGACTTGTGGCCAAACGGGCTCTGAGGTCTTTAGGGGATGGCTGGCTTGTGAAGAGCATGGGGTCCTGAGCCCCCCGCCCTGCTGATACCCTGGGACAGGGCTGTGGCAGGAGGAGATGCTCAGCCTCCTGCCTGTCCCGTGCTGCAGGTGAGGAGGGACTCAAGGACACTCAGGCCTGTGGAGAGCTTGGGCTGCCCTGCTCCAGTTCCTGCTGCTCACTGGGATTTCTTTGTGAGCTGCACAGTGGTGGTGGGAGAGGATCTCTGCTCCCTGGCTGCCGCACCGCCTGGGAGGCACACGCACCTTCCCTTTGTGCTCTCCTGGGCTAGTGCCTCAGCCTCCGAGCGAGCCACTGGCAGGAGAGGTGCCGAAGACCCCCCCTGGTCTCCAGTAACCAGTGGCTGCTGGAGCCGGTGTCGTGCCCTGTGCACCTCACAGCCTCTCACAGGGACCCGGTGAGAGGATGAGGAGGGGCAGGGCCTGTGCCTCCCGCTGGGGTTGGTGCTGAGTTTCATGCTGGCTAAAGACATCATGAGCACAGGTACCCCTGGACCCGGGGAGGAGAGGTGGGATCTGTGGGGTCTCGCTGCCCCAGTCTGAGGTCCAGGGAGTGCTTCAGGCTGGGCTGTACCTGTGAGTGCTGAGGCTCAAGCAGCTTTCATCGGCATAAGGGGATTCAGCTTTATTTTAAATGTAACCGAGGCAAAAGGGTTTGATTCTCACTTCTTCAGATTGAAATCTGGGGTTCTGACCTGGGTGGCTTACCCAGAAAGATATTTCATTTTAAAAGATTATTTAATGCTTACAGAACAGGGTATTTCCTAATAAATGCTGCAGCCTAGAGGAGCTGTCGTTAGAGAGCAAGAGGCGTTCTGAGGAGACGTTCCCACACCCCATCCGTGTGGAATCACACCCAGGAGTGAGCATCCCCAGTCTGGGTGCTGCCTGTTCCTACAGCAAACTGGTGGCTGGACAGAGCATGGGGTGAGGATTATTGGAACCTGGGACTGAGATTTCACGAGTGAAGATACACAGGTCCCAGATGGAAACACTCCTCACTATTCCAGGGGTGACATGTCCAGGCTCTGTGTGTCTTCTCAGACCACTTCTCTGAGGTCTCTGTGGGCTTTCCACGGTGTCCATCTGAGCGGGTCAGCCACGTTCAGCTGCTCTGAGGGTGAATGTCCTGCGTGGGTGCTGTCACCGGTGGGTAACGCACGCTGTGAGCTGGGTGTGCTCAGTTGCAGTTGTTACAGGGTTACGGTTCACACTTCCATATTCTCAAAGAGCTTCAGGTTCTTCCCAGATTTCTTTGGGCTAAGAATGAAAATGAAAACTCCTAAAAGAAAGAGTCTTTATGAACGCAGGAGGAGAAAGAGTAGGTCACGGGTGGGCTGTAGATGGAAACCCTTCGTGTTACGGTGTTTCTGCTGTGGTGCCATAGTGAAGGTAACGGGGTAACATTTGATGTCACAAATTACTGTCACATCGGTCCAAAATCATGTGTGTGGTCAAGGTGTATCTGCTTGACTTTTCAAGTACCACACGACTGCAAGAGACAGGACTTGGAGACCTGCTCCAGACTTCCACTGTGCTCTGGGTATTCTGCAACAGCCAGAGGAGCTGTGGGGGCCCTGCAATGCAGGGAGTGGGTCTGGAGGCAGAACAAGTGTTTCCATGCACAGGTCCAGGGGATCCCCAAGGTGTTGGGGTGCCAAGAATATGCGGCAGCTTCGAGTTTTGGCTTTTCATACCATGTGCTGTCTGAGACCTGTCTCAATGTGTGTTTTGTTTGCAATGCAGGGCGAGGAAGGCCCTCCCAGTTTGGAGTACATCCAGGCCAAGGACTTGTTTCCCCCAAAAGAGCTCGTGAAGGAGGAAGAGTCATTGCAGGTAAGGAAGTAAGAAAACCAGACCAGCCTTGGGATGTGGCAGGCTCGACTCCGGTCGTATGAAACCTGAGAGCACTTCTCCAGCCCAGGGTTGGAGACACGTTCTGGGGGTCACGGGCTGGCCTGTGCTGTAGGTGACGTTTGGGCCGGCACGTCCTTCCGCGTGCGTGCAGGCTGCTGACGGCAGCTCTGTCCAGCCTGGCCCGGCCCTGCCTTCCCGACCCTGCCTTCCCAGCCCTGCCAAGACGCTGCGTTTTCTGCAGCATCGCTTCTGCTGCTTGGAAATATGGCTGGAGCATGATGCAATACGGAGCCATCCTGGGTATTCCCGGTCCTCTGCCTGCGCTGACAGCCGGGGATGGTGACGCTGCCTGCGTAGCTCTCTGGAACAGGTTGAATATCCAGGCTCGGTGTAGCCGTAGGGTGCAATTGCAGCGGCTGATCTGGCCCCTAATGCACGTCGCTCCTGGCGTTTTACTGCTGCAGAGCTGCTGGAAAGAGAAACCTCCATATGGTGCCAGCCTCCTGCTGCAAAAGGCCCTTGAAAGAGCCCCGGGTGCTGCTGCTGCTGTGCAGCACATGCAGTATTCCGAGTGGTGGGAGCCTCTGGGTGCTTGTTGCTTGCTTTAATGTAGTCCGAGGCACCTTGTCCCTGAGCTCGACATCCTCCTTCTTGGGCTGGAGCCAGGCTCGTGTTCTATCTTCTCGCTGCTGCTGCAGCATTTGAGTTTGCTTCGTGATTGGCATCGCCTCGGTGCTGGTAAAAGCAAAGGCTGAAATGTGGCGATGGGAGGATCGCCTCGAAGGGGCCAACACGGGCTGGGCAGTAGCATATGGGGCCAGGGCTGTGGCTGGTGAAGCCGCTGAGTCAACTTGGAGCTGAGACTACCTGGGGAAGAGCAGAACCTGCTTTAGTCTTCTGCGTGGAGAACCGTAAAGTTCACCCCTCCCAAGGAGTGCTTTGCATTCAGTGAACGGTTTTTCTCCTAAAGCGAAGTCTAGAAGGACACCTTCGGCTCGATAACAAGCTGTGTTCAGGCACCTGTCAGTTTATTCCAGGATTTCCCTCTGTCGGTTCTTGCAGTTTTCCCATCCCCGTTTCTAATCTGTCTCCCTTCTGTCGCTGTGTGAAAGAGCCACGTAAGCAGAAGAAACACATGCCAACTAAAAACAGCTCTGGCAAGCGTGCATAAATAAACTGCAGAAATAGAGAGAATGTATTCTCTTAATGCCAAATACTGAACATTTTTCAGGGCTGTGCAGCTAGATGCCAGCCTAAGGTTTTTATTCTTGTCCAGGTAACTTCAGGGAGCAGTTTTCAGTGCCGTTGTCACTCGCACATGAAGTCTGAAATCCAGGAAATTCAATTTTTAGACGGCACGTACCCACAGTCGCAGAAACAACTTAAGAAAGACAAAGGTGGTCTGACTTGTACTAATTACAGTGTAAGGAATTGTCTCATCAGACGCCCTGTCTCACAAGTAAAGGGCTCTGGCTGAAAGAATAAATCTTCGTGACATTTTTTTGCATAATTGGTTCCCAACATCACCTGGTGTAGGTGGCATTCAGGGAACAAGGAGGAGTCGGCTTAGCTGAGGAAAAAGGGGCCTGGTGAATTTTAGGCTATTCTGCTTGCTTTTTTTTTTTCCCCCTTTTTAATACAAGAAAAGAAAAGTCAAACTTGGCCACCTGCCAGGATCTCCTGGTTTAAAAATAGCTGTGGCATGTCTGGGCTGATGGGGAGAAACAGAAAGACACTTCATTATCTGGATTTACTTAAAAAATAAATTCTAGTACAGGTAACTTTAATCATAGAATGAGTGGTTTGGGTTGGAAGGGACATTTAAAGCTCATCTGGTCCAACCCCCCTGCACTGAGCAGGGACATCTGCAACTAGAGCAGGTTGCTCAGAGCCCCGTTCCAACCTCACCTGGGATGGTGCCAGGGATGGGGCAGCGACCACCTCTCTGGGCAGCCTGGGCCAGGGTCTCACCTCCCTCACAATGAGAAACTTTTCCTTACATCTAGTCTAAGTCTCCTCTTTTCCAGTTTAAAGCCATCACCCCTCATCCTATCACTACATGCTCTTGTAAAATGTCCCTTTCCAGCTTTCTTATAGGCCCCCCTTCAAGTGCTGAAAGGCCACCAGAAAGTCTCCCTGGAGCCTTTTCTTCTCCAGGCTAAACCACTCCAACTCCCAGCCTGGCCTCCCAACAGAGGGGTTCCAGCCCTCCCAGCATTGCTGGGGCCTCTTCACCACGCTTGGTGTATATAGTTTGTGGTCACACCTCTCATCTGCAAATAACTATGCACTGGGAAGTGCTCAGTGGTTTGGAAGAAGATCATCTGGTGGGGCTGGGCAGTGGGTACTGGTGCTGTTCCGTGCTGCTGTCTGCTCTCGCTGCACCAAGAGCACGTTGCCGTGAATGATTTCCCCCAGGAGATGCACTGCAGCGCAAGCAGGAAAGTGGCTCTGGGCGTGTGGGGTGCACAAAGTACTCTGCATGCATCTTGAATCAGCGCTGTCTCCCTTCCAGGTCCCATTCACTGTGTTGCAGGGCGAGGGAGTGGAGTATCTTGGCCATGCAAACGACGCTGTGATCGCCATCTCCAACTACCGGCTTCATATCAAGTTCAAGGATTCCGTGATCAATGTGAGTCTGGATCTGCCTGGTCCTGCTGCTTGAACCTTCACCTCTCACACTATTTCAGGGCTGGGGTATAAATATTTCTGTGGTGTGGGAACTGTGTCTCCTGAAAGACGCCGGGCCTGATGCTGTCACTAGTTGCTGCTGGTCGTGCAGTTGCTGTTTTGCTGCTGCAATTTGCTGTGTGGATGGGGTTCTCCTTTGGATGATAATTAGGTCTTTTGCTGTTCTCTTTAAATTCAAGCACTAAACTTGATGGGCTTAAGACATGTTAAGGTCTCTTGCAGGCCAGTTTTAATGAGGCTGCTTCTACCTGGAGACCAGCAGCTGAGAGTCAGACAGTAGGAGCCTGAGGCTTTCTCTCACTGCCTTGACTTGCCATCTTTTATTGCAGCTTTTGTTTGGCTCCGTTACCTGTGCTTGTCTGGGTGCAATTTAGTCAGTAACTGGCCCCAGGTGGGAGACTGCCCAGGGACAGAATAGAAATAGAAATCAGAATAGTTCTGGTTGAAGGAGGCTCTACACTGAGTCATGAAGCTTCATAAACCTCGGAGTAGGTTTGTAGTTTGAACTAGAAGCTCATGATTGTTGATCAAGCCGTGACTGTGTGTGATGGGCCGGCGGGCAGGGCTGCTGGGTCTGATCTGTCATGTGGTGTGTCTTGCCATGTCCTACATCTGTCCCTTGCAGGTGCCTTTGAGGATGATGGAAAGCGTGGAGTGTCGGGATATGTTCCAGCTTCACATCGTCTGCAAGGACTCCAAAGTGATCAGGTATCTGTTTTATTGTTCAGTGTGGATGCCACTGCATGCCAGCTGCTGTGATCAGCTCGGGTACCTCCCTCTGCTGCTGGAATTGAGCTGGCCAAGGGTACTGAGCCTTGGTACTTGGTTCCTTCTCCCAGTTAAGTGGAGCAGAGCTCCCTGTTTGTGCATCTTCTCTTGACTGGATGAATGTGCCCACTGAGGATGGTTTGCGTTTGGGTTTGCAGGTGCCATTTTTCCACCTTTAAGCAGTGCCAGGAGTGGCTGAAGAGGCTGAATCGAGCCATCGCCCGCCCTGCTAAGCCTGAGGACCTCTTTGCATTTGCCTACCATGCCTGGTGCTTGGGAGTCTGTGTTGATGAGGAAGATCAACACGCACATCTCTGCCGTCCAGGTGAGCTCCTGGCCTGTCTCCTTCTTGCTTCTCTGTCCAGAAGCACTGCAATGCAGTTGAACTTGTTCATAAACTGATGTCTGCCTCTGTCTTAAGCTCTGCTGTAGCCATAGCCCAAGTTCATCTTGCTGAGGGGCATCCTATGCCTGGCCTTGAGATCCAGCCGACAGCCAGATGTGGCTGGATAAACACAGTGAAAGGAATAATAGTAATAAAAACAGCAAGGAGCATTCTGAGCCAGCAACACAAAAGCAGCTTTTCCCTTTCTCCTCGTGAATGGAGAAAACATCCCATACTTCAGTACTCTCGCCACAATGACAGTGAAGTGGTGCAATCTTGTGTCTGGATAGTAAACATCAGCTTTGAGGCAGCATAATTAATCTGAGTCCATCTGCATCTCTTTTCCAACACCTCGAGATGCCGAGACATTCCCGTGATCGGGTCTGTGGAGGTGTCTGGCTCATCCTTACACGGGCACAGATATAATTGTTGAATCCATAATGAGAAAAGCAGAGCTGCAGTGGTGCCCTCGTGTGGACTTGGGAGTTTCCCTCCTCTGGGAACACAAAGTTCACTTGCAGTTGCTTTGTCTTTAAACGATGTCATCGTGAATAAAAGGGGATTAAAGTGAGTGACAAACCTGGCTTTAGACTGAAAAATGTGCTGATACTAGAGGAGAGAAGCAGTAGCCTGAGTGAAATGTCCAAACACAGGTTGGGGTGGAGGGATGGGGTTGAATAGTACAGCTGAACGAGATACCAGAACAAAGCTGGTAGAGAAAAGGTAAACTTTGTGTTCTTACCATGTCCCAGACACAGCAATTGGGAGATTATTTGCTGTCTCTCCTTTAGAAAGTATTATTCTGTAGTATAAATAAACCTACCTGTGGAAACTGTTGCTGCAGGACATGAATGAGGTGAGGAGCTTTGCAGTGTTTATTTATTAACAAGACTTGACACTCAAGCAACAAAGTCATCCAGTATTTGTAAGGTGAGGCTAAAATGTAAGAAAGCAAACCCTGAGTCAGCCTCTAAGAGCAGTCTGGAAGGAGGAGCTGCCTGGTGTGGGTGCTCAGCACTCCTCTGCTATGGGGTTTCTGACAATCCACTTTGGAAGCCATCTCTGTCAGAAGGGCAGAAATGGATTAAATTAACCCCCCCACACACTGCTGTGAGAAGGCTGTTTCCAGGCTGCTCTCTGTCCTGAGACTGTGAGGTGACCTGACTTGGCAAAATAAGCAGAGGAATCCCCGTGAGGTACGAGTGGTGTTGGCTTCTGAAGCAAGACCCCCACCGTTCAGCTGTCCTGTAACTTCTCTCTGGTTGTTGCTATGGAGCTTCCACTAACATGTTTAGATGTCATCAGTTCTGCTGAAATGAAATGTAAATGTCCTGTGCTCTCTTCCTCTAGGAGACCATGTGAAATACCGATTTGAGATGGAGCTGGTGAGGATGGGCTTTGACTTGCAGAATGTCTGGCGTGTCTCTGACATCAACAACAATTACAAGTGAGTGTTTCACCACCAGGCTCTCCCCACTCTCCTCTTTCCTTACCTTCTTCCCTTTACAATCCCCATGCAGAGCAATGGGTGAGTCAGACTCCAGTTAATCCTCCTTCCTGGCCTTGACAACCCTCGGGCAGATCAGTGTTCGAGCAAGATCCCCTTTCTTTCTGCCTTTCACAGTGTGGAATTGGAGAAGAAATACAGCTCAAACATCAGAGCTAGCAGCAATTGTAAATGCTGACTCAGGTAGTTTGTAATGTGGTGGCCATAATTCATCCTTGGAGACATTTGGGGGAGTCTTGGAGGAACTGTCCACCTTTCTGGTCAGTCATTGTCTCTAAAACGTTTGAAAGGAACGCCACAGTTTTCAGAAAGTCAGGCAGCTATTCAGTGCTGTTGAGAAACTGGTGTGAGCCAGTAGAGGCCTGTCAGGATGTTCAGAAGTCTGGGGAATGTGTGAGGCTTGTTCAGCCTGGTGCAAAAGAGGCTAAAGGGTTATCTGCTCGTAGCCTACAGCTGCTGGAATGGCGTTTACAAAGGGAACGGAGTGAAACTCTTCTGACAGCAGCTAACTGAACAAGGCTCAACAGCCACAAGGTGCAGCTTGGGAAGTTCAGAGTGGACATGGGAGGGGAAAAATTCCTTCCCCAGGAGTATGATGCTGCACTGGGGTGGATCCCCAGAGAGGTGGGAGTTCTCCATCATTACAGGATTTCAGGTGTTGGAGGTGGTCCCCTGCGAGCAGGTCTTTGGAGGGGAGATCTCTGGAAGGTCTCTCTCAGCAGCACTTTGGTCATTCCAGCCTGTCTTCAGCTCCCAAAGAAGAGCACAGGAGCTCTTGGAGAAGCACTGCTGCATTCATTGCAGCAGATGGCATTAAGCCAACAGGATTTTATTAAGCTTTGACAGACATATTAATTTGTGCAGTCTCTGTAATCCTTTTCTTTAACGACTGGTATTCCCCAGTCTTTTCTCTGTCTTAGCCAGGAAAGGCATTCCCATTACCTCTATATTGGACAGTTCCAGGTCACCAGTTTCTTGTGGAGACTGTGAGAAGCCTCAGGCACACTGGCCTGGGGAAACCATGGTGGAGTTTTTCAGTTTGCTGCCTGCTCCCTTCTCTCTTCCACAAGAACCCAGGCAGCAAGCACTAGATCTGAGGGTTGATTTCCAGTTCCTGCTTGGCCATACTCATTGCATCATTGCTCTTGGACTGTCAGCATGACTTAGATGGTGCTTGGAGTTTCTTCAAGGATGTCAAATAAAAATCATTTTCCTGAACTGCTCGGTGTTGGAGTGCGTGACCTGCACCAGGTAGAGTCTTGGAGAGCAGTCAGGCTTTCTTCACTGCTAGATTTTTGGGATGTGGTTCCCTCTGACTAGTTCAGAAAGTTCAACTCAGATTGACCATCTGTGTTTTGCTTCCTGGCCAGTAACACACAGTAATTAACCAACTTCTCTAAAGACAGATGTTTTATTTCCAACCAAACCAGGGAAGAAAGAACTTGAAACAAACCTCAGCAGCAAGCTGGCTGCAGGCCTGCGTTTGCTTTCCTCCATCTGCTGAGCTCCTACCTGGGGATCCTGGCAGGTCACAGCTTCCTGCACACATTGAGATCTCAAAGGTGGTGTAATTTGCTTGTGCAACTCAGAAACCAGTTCTCTCTTGCTGCTTCGGGGAGTGTGTCTTTAAATCCTGCCTTGGCTTTTGATCATTCCCACCTGCCTCTATTCACAGGAATCGGGTTACTTTTTAACTGTTTATAGTCCTTTTATCTTTTATTTCCCAGCATTGGCAAAACAGTGTTGTTCGAGACAGGATACTCCAAGGTAATGGCTTTGTTCGTTGTCTTTCAAGTCTGTTCTGAGATGTCCTTATCTGGAAACTATTATCTTCTTCCTGGCGACAGCCATCATAAAATTAGAGCAATACAAGCATATAATAACCACTCCTTCGGTCTTGATAAAAGTATCCTATTTCAGCATACAATGATAATAAAATTAGTTCATGATCTCTGCTTGGCTCTCACATCTCCAGTGATCTGTATACCCAGAGAAATGGACACATCCTGCCTTCCCCATCTGGTGAGCCCGGGCTGCCTGAAATAGGAGTTGTTTCATACTGGCCCTAGTGCTGGGGAGTTTGGTGCACACGTAGTTCTGTCAAAGGGAAAAAAAAAAAAACCACTTGCCTTTCCTTCAGTGTTGATGTTTGTTTTCAGCTTTGATCTTTTTACAGTTGTGGTTTTATTTGGTTTTGACTTGAGGAGGGTAAAAGCTGCCTGGAGTTCTGTGTTACTGGGTTAGACAGCTGATGTTTCCCGCTCATTTCCGCCAGCGCTCAGTTCATATTTTGTCTTATTTTGTTACAATTCTTTACAAACTTCAGTACTACCCCGTGCTTCCTTTGGAAAAGGGATGATTGGAGTTCTTTGCCTGTATTTGCCATGCAAACCTGTAGACAATAGGTCTATGAAGACCGTTAGCAATAAACCCCCTGGATTTGCAGCCTGTGAGGAAGGATCTCTCTCACTGGACTGGCTGTTACCTTCATGGTCAGGAGAGACTTCCTCGGTCCTTTCCAGAGGTGTGGCCTGTGCCATTTGGAGGTGTTTGTGTTGTTATAGCCACATCTTTCTGGGATCAAACTTCACAATTTCAAAAATGTCTCTGGGTCAGCAGGCTCCCAGGAGTGTTTCAGGCCATCCCTTCAGGACCCACGTTGCGTCGCTGTTCATCGCTTTTCCACGTGACACATGAGCTTATTGCTCAAGAGAAGGATGGATCTCCTTAGTACTCCCTCTGTGGTGGAAAATGACCATCGGAGTTCTCTACAAAAAAAAAAAAAAAAAAAAGAGGAAAACACAATTCAAAACAACCCTCTCAGAAAATCCCCCTCCAGTCAGCCACACAAGCTGTACCTGCTGGCTCAGTGATGTTTCCAGCAAACTCCACCTAGGTGATGCGTGACCTCCCTCCACAAAAGCCGTGTTGACTCTTCCCAAGTGGGCTGTATTTACCCTTGCACCGACTGTAACAGGACAGCCCCTCGCTTTGTACAGGAGTCGGGCTCCAGTGGTTTCCCACGTTCACCCCCAGAGACCTTTTTTTTTTTTTTTTCCAAAACTGATACCGTGTTTGCCACCTCTCATTCCTCTGGCGCCCAAGCCAATGTAAGCAATAGCTCACACATCTCCGTTAATCATTCACCGGCGCCTTTGGGTTGCTGGAGAAATGTGGGGCACTATCTAGTCCTGGTGATTAGTTACTCCTCGTTCCCAGCAGATCGTTCTAAAACTTCCCCTGAAGAAGTTTCCACGCTGATCTCGCCTTGTGCCCTGTCCCTTGTTGTTCTGGCAGCTTCTTCATGGGTTCTTCTGCTGAACACCAGCACAGGTAGCTCTGGTTTGCTGCCGTGACCTTGCTGATCTGTTCGACCTCCAGTTTCAGTCACAGGCTGATACCTCCAAGGTGTTTGCAAAAGGTCTTCAGAGCTTTAATCTTTTAACAGGTCATTTCTCAAAAACTGCACGACCTGTCTCATTTTTACTGGTTTGTTGTTGTTGTTGTGGCTGGGTTTTTTTAATTCAGTTGTACATCTGCGTCTCTCGTGCCCTTGGGAGACGTTTCCCTTCTTTGAAGGATGCCCTTTTATTTCTAAAATCCTTCTTTTGTTCGCTGTTTAACTCTGCCAGCTCTTTCTGATCTTTGTGTTGCATTTTACCATCAAATAACACATTTAAAGAACCACTGTATCATCTGCAAGCTTTTTTTTCTTTTCTTCCCCCCTCCTCCTTTTCCACAACTCACTGTCACTGTTGTGCAAGGCTTATTCCCTTAAAAAAATAATGTGGAATTCTGTTGTGCAATGAATACTGTAACCAAGTGATTTTTCAGTTGTTCTATTCTGGAGCAGCTTAGGGCCACTGGAAGAATTCCATACGTTTGTATTATTTGGCTGGTAGCACCAAGAAGCAGCTGATTGTGTCTGAAAAGGTCGCCTTTCTCTCCCGCGTTACCGTGATGCTTTAATGTGTTTTATGTGGAAGGCCACACAAAGTGTCCCATGGCAGTTCCTGCCCTCACAGCCTTTCTGCATCTCCTCCAGCCCCTCTTGGATGCCGTTCCTGTGGCTGCTGTGGTTGGTAGCGTAGCCTCAGCACTGTCCCAGTTCTCTTTAGGCTCGGGATGCGAGTCCATGCACGTTCTGCATTGCTTGTAGATGCTGGGAACTCTCAGCCTCGTGCTTCTCCCTTCATGTTTTCCTGGAACATAGCACACTTTGTTCACTAGCTCAACCTATTTCAGGATTCCTGCAAAGCTTGTACTCTGAAATTTAGGATACCTCTCGTAATCTTCCTTGTATCAAGTTTATAAGGGGTTGTTACTCAACACACCTATTCATCCTGGCTTTTCAGTTCCTCTGCTTTATTTTTTGGAATTCTAGACTAGCAGCACAGAAGTTTGTCTTGACCTCATTGTCTGGCTTTTGCACTCTGCTTAAATTTGGCTTAACTTCTCGAGGCTGTGCTGTTTCATACCTGAATTTTGTTGAATTCTTCCTTACTGTTTTCTTAAGACACCAGAGTTTTAGTAGCTTCACTCTTAGAAGATGTGCTCCTGAACCTCTCCTGTACGGACTCTCCCCAGTTTCTACTTTAAGATGTATCCTGTAATGTCTCCTCCCAAGTGCCAGGGAACTGCTTCTGTATTTGTTTCAATGAAGCCCGTTCCTGTGTAGACTCAGCTATTCCAAAAGCTCTTCCAGACCTTACCAGGTGCTAACCCTCTTCCACATACTTTTATTCTCAGTCACACTTCTCTAATACTTCTCTAATTTCCTGACCAATTTTACACATGGAATCTGAGGCATTTCAGAGATGTCAGAGCCTAGACATCCTACCACAGACTTCCTGGTCTTCAGCTTCTTACCTGACAGCTTTAATTTTGCTTGTTGGATTCCTCTTCCTCACCCTATTGGTTTTATCCTGTAGACTGACCTTGCTTTCTGCCTGCGGCTTTGAGACACTGTCTAGACACTGTGTGAAGTGCCATCTTCTAACGTGGCAGGAAGCTCCTCGCTAGCACCACAAACTAAATAATACTAAGTGCTGTGTTGTGCCTGTTGCTGACAGCTGGGATAGCCTGGACTCAAGAACACCAGGTCACCCTCTGGATAGTTTCACCCCTCTCAGTTTGCTTCCTATCTGCCCTGAAACATTCCTTCTAGATGATGTGGGTTATAGCCTAGAGCTAGAGCTGCTCTTTGATGTTTCTTGCCCTGTCCAATGTTGTTTGCCTCATGGATTTTTACCTGCGATTCATTTTTCTCATATTACTCTCTCCCCTCCTCCCCAGCACTCTCTGTGGCTGTCCCCCTCTTTCCTGTGGCTCCCCTCTTGCCCTGCTGATAATGTACTTGCAGTTGGGTTTTTACCATTTTTCTCAGGACTTAAGCATCTTGTTGCCTTTTCCCATCTCCCCCACTCCTACCAACTGAATTTCCAGCTGAACTGCTTTACACTTCAGGTGAGAGGCTTCCCTGGTACTGTTGAAGAGTTGGGTCTCCCCGCCCCACTATTAGCTGTGCACACTCTGAGTTTCTTCCCCAGGGGAGCAGATTGGTAGGGACTTGCCCATCACATTCCTCTCACTGCTGGCATCTGCTCAGAGGTGTATTAGGAATCTGATTTCTGGCACCTCACCGAACAAGATATTCCTTTAGATCTCCCTCGTGTCATTTTGTTGTAGCAAACACCAAATCACTGTTGCCGTTTTTCTGGGCACAGTTTTGTCTTCATTGCAGAGAAATGCAGAATCACACAGACTGGCTTGGGTTGGAAGGGACCTTTAAAGCTCAACTAGTCCGTGCTCAGTGCAGGGGGGTTGGACATCTGCAACTAGAGCAGGTTGCTCAGAGCCCTGGGCAACCTCACCAGGGATGGGGCAGCGACCACCTCTCTGGGCAACCTGGGCTCTCACCACCATCAGTGTCGAAAATGTTTTCCTTCTCTCCAGTCTAAATCTCCCCTTATGTTTAAATGTGTCAAGCTTATCAGTGGTGCCTTGTTTTCTGCAAGGCAGAAAGTGGCAGCTCATCATTCACCAGTAGCTGTGTGTGTTTCTGGGGTTGTAAGTCCTACAAGAAAAGTAAAACCCCACGTAAATTAGTGACTGTTCCCTAAACCCTTGTGAATTCTTAAATCCAGAGGATGTTCCAAAGACATCCTTGGGAAGTACTGCGGTACTTATTATGGGCTGGGAAGTGAGGCCTGGGGTGAAAGGAATCTGTTTTCTCTTGGCTGTTTCCTGAGTCACTTTTTGAGTGACTTTTTGAGGCATTTTTTGAGTCACTTTTCCCATGTTGAGACTGTACTGAGACAGATGTGAGGAGGAAAAGCCAAAGTCCTGCATGCTGAGTTTGGGGAAATGTGAGCTGCTCCTGCCCTCTCTCTGCACAGCTTCTCTGCTGCAGATTTGCCACGTCTGAGTCCTCATCTTGCCTTTGTGCTTTCTTTTTTCCAGGCTTTGTTCCAGTTATCCCCAGAAGCTGCTGGTCCCTGTCTGGATCACCGACAAGGAGCTAGAGAACGTGGCTTCGTTCAGGTCGTGGAAGAGAATCCCTGTGGTGGTTTACAGGTAAGTGCAGAACCAAAGTGGAGCTGTCCCCCAGACCCACTCCTGCTGCCCTTGTCCCCGTGGCCTGGAAGCTGGTGTAGCAGAGCGTGTGTGCGAGGCTGGGGGGGGAGGTGTGGCAGCGACAGCTCCGTTGGGGTCCTCACACTGCGTGTGCCTTTTGCCTCCTACCTGCAAACATGCTGCTCTTGGGACTTCTCCTCCTCCCAGCACACTGATCAGCCTCTCTAGGCACACAGTCTGTGACTGCAGCACACGTGTTCTCCACAAGGAAGGAACAACATTCCCATCACTATTGCTTGGTTAGATCTGAAGATGTGGGGGACTTTCCTCCCATGGGAGATGCGGCAAAACCTCTGTCAAATTAAGGCTCTCTTCCTTTGAGTTTCAGCTTTCTCACAGGCTGTTACTTGTGGCTTTTCAGTGCTCCAAGGGGCCTGTCAGAAAGATGGGGACAGACTTTCTAGCAGGGCCTGTTGGGACAGGACAAGGGGTGATGGGTTGAAACTAGAAGAGGGAGATTTAGATTGGAGAGAAGGAAGAAATCTTTTACACTGAGGGTGGTGAGAGCCTGGCCCAGGTTGCCCGGAGAGGTGGTCGCTGCCCCATCCCTGGAACCATCCCAGGTGAGGTTGGCCAGGACTCTGAGCAACCTGCTCTAGTTACAGATGTCTAGTTGCAGGGGGGTTGGACTAGTTGAGCTTTGAAGGTCCTTTCCCACCCAAATCAGTCTGTGAGTTTGTGATTTTAGCTGCTGCTCTGAAAAGAAAGCTTGGCCAGAACAAGCCTGCTGCATGGTCTGGCTTTCAACTGAATTCAGGCCTGGATGTACCTTTTAATACCTGAAATCACTTGTGTTTTGACCAAGTTCTGAGAGTTTGACAACATTTAGGTAACAGAATGAAACGTTTGCAAGTGGCCGAACTTTGTTGATTCGATAGCTGGTAAATATTCCCTGGTCAGTGTTCCAAAAACAATCTCTACAGGGGTGCAGGAGGCTAGGCAGCAAATAAAGCAGGGCTTTTCAGGCTAGGGGGGGTGGTCTTGCATTAACCTGTGTTCTGGGAGGCTGACTGAATGGGTGCACCCACCCAGTGTGCATGTTGTAAAAGGTATGTTACTGGTTTCTGGCCTTAGACCCTGTGTTGGCAATTACAAAACCCAAATACAAAATACTTTGAAAATACCAGAGTTGCCCAACAAAGTACAGAAGACAGGAAACAAACCCAGTGAATTTACATGTGCCTTAACCCTCCACTTTCATGTTACTGGGTTTGCTGGCAGATGCTGGCAAAACATGGTGTATTACTTCTAGAAGAACTAAATTCCTCAGCGGAGTAATAAGGAGCGCTGCTTATCGTACGAAGCCATTCCCTCTTTGTAGCCAAGTCAGCTAAGAAGTTAATTGCATTTGTGATTACTTTGGCTAAAAATGGCCTGGCGCTGGAGATTGTCCCAATGTGCCTCCCCACCCCAGGGCAAAGCCAGGGCTTTTTGCTACTCGAACAATTATTTTGTTGCTTGCTTTATAATATCACTCTAATGGTACCCAGTAATTTACCAGTCGAGCTGCAACCCTCTGCTGCCTGGGATCAGATTAGAAGATGCTGACAAGTGATGTTACAAGGTGGGGCAAGTACTTGCCCATGTGTAGCTCGCATTTTCATGCACTTTTTAGCCTTCAAGATTGAAGTCTGTTGGCCAGGAAGGTCCGTGAGGGCCAAGGCTGCTTTTGGAGTGGCTTGTGCTGTATGGAAGGGGAAGAAGCTAAAAGCCTCACACGGGGCTCCGCCTCCTCACAGCTCAGGAGAGAGTGGATGGGTGGGCTCAGGTGCCTGCATCCCAGGGGCTTTGTCACCACAGGGCTGGTTGGTGGACTTCAGAGCTTTTGGAGGGCAAGGCTGAATTCATCGGGTCACGGTCAGAGCAGTGACACCGAAGGTACCACGTTACCAGCTTTCTTTAGAAAAGTACAGATTAGCTGTTACATAAAGCAGAAACTCAGGTCTCCATCTCCGAGTCCTCAGTGGAAATGTGCAGGAGAGATGCAGGAGCCTCCAGGCCCAGTTCACTTCTAAACCAACGCAAAGGATGCGATGAATTATTTAGCTGACTACAGAGGCAGGGCAGACGGGCACTGCATGGCAGCCGCTCCTCCACATTACGCTGTCTGCACAGCCACCTTCAGAAGACCTTGGGACTGCATTAGCAGGAGAGTTCCTCACAGACACTTGGCATCACCTCAGCCCGTGTTCCTGCTGAGGAGCTGTCAGGGAGGCAGCAGGTAAGCGATGGATGCTGCTCCACGGCTGAGCGCTCGGTCTCGGGCTTTCAGATGGTGTCACAGCGAGCCAGGAGCTTAACCCAGAGCCTCAGGAACTGAAAGCACTTGCAGACCTGCATCTTGATGGGGAACCTTTAGCTGACAGCTCTGTAAACCCTCTCAGCTCCTTCTTGTGTTTGAAGTTAAGTTGATTGACTTTGCTTTGTGGATGAGCACTCTTATGGCCAGAAAATGAGAGAGGGAGGGCTTGAGAGATGTTAGTTGATGCTTTCTGGATGATTGTTGTGGGTTGAATGGCACATACTGACAGTATTGGATGTGCTCTAGCCTTGTGCTTCTGATGACCTGGGAGTAAAAGCTCAACTGATAAACTACAGAGGCACCTCATACTCCAGCTTTGGATCCTGAAAGGGTCTTGAGTCATTAAGACTAAACTGAGGATTCCTAAGAAAGAATTTTGTCCCCAGAAGTCAAAACACTATGGCATCTTCTGCCATTCCAGTTTCAAGAAAGGAGCTTTTTCCTTAGAGGAGAAACTCCACAAAAATCCCCAGGAAGAAAAGAAGTGAAGTACATCATATGCTCATGCTGGGGAGATCTGCAGGAGGACTCAGAGTCAACCTGTGGCTGCTCCCCTGACCTGGGAAGCTCATTGCAAGCTCAGTTGTGGTTGATCCACTGGCACCTGCCGTACTTTCTGCTTGCTGGTGGCCTCACGCTCATCGATGTCAGCCGTATTTCCTTGTGTTTGCTGGCATGGCATCGTGTCTTTGGAAACTGGCAACCTCAAGGCCAACCTCTACCCCGTGTCCATCACGGCGCTGAGAAGTTTGTGCTACCGAGAAGTTTCCCGAGGCTAACGTGACTCTGGTGATAGCTGTGGCATTGCAGTGAGCAGGCTGCCTCTGGCTTCAAGTGGCCTGCACAGCTGAACTCTCTTTCTACCCTCTGCACCCCGAAACGCTGCCGTGGCACCCAGACGGCCCCGGGGGAGCTGTGCCAGGGGCTGCACCTGCACATCCCAAAATCACGCTCAGGCGCTGTCTGGGAAAGTGCTGCTTGGCACCGGCCGGGAGCTGTGGGTGTGCTAACAAACAAGCTTGGATGATCACAGGCTGGTGCTTAAGTCCCCACCTTGGCTCTGTTTCATTTACTAGTATAAACAAAGCCTCTGCTGCTGTCTCTCTTAACCGTCCTTGAGCGATCCTGAAGACAGGAATAGATCTGGGAGCGATGGCTCTGTAAGTCACAGTGCGAAACAGAACAGCAGCAGAGGAGGGCACTGAAAGAAAGAAGGCCCCCGTGGTCTGCAGCTGAAAGTCTTCACCAGTATTACGTGTGAGATGTCATTAATGATCATACATTTTCTGCATTTATTGATAAGTTGCCTCAGGAGAATAAGGGGACCTTATTCCCTCAAGGACTTGTCCTTGAGAGGCAAAACCATTCCTGCAGGCTGAGTAGCTGCTGGTGAAACACCAGCACCACTGTGAGAGGGAGTTCAAAGCCTCAGCACGTTTTCTTGACGTGCTGCTTTACAGCAAACAACGCAAGCAGGCGCTGCCAGGATGTCCTCTGGAACAGCAGAGCCCCTCGCAGAGTGGCAGCAGGGGGCAGAGATGCCTTCAAGAGTGCTCCCAGTAGCCCTTACTGGCAGCTAAACAGCTCTGGAGTAATGGGTGAAAGCTTGTGCCAGTGTGATTTAGGATCTACAGTGTTACCTCCCCTGCTTCGCCACCGACGCAACTTCTGCAGAGGTGTTGACCTACAAATAAATATAAATAAAAAACACTTGGATGTGGTTTGTCAGGAGCTTTATTGACATCTTTGCTCTTACTGCAGCTCATCTTCAGAGGGGTGATGCATGAGGGGCAGTGGGGTAGTCCCTATAGGTGTAACAAACAGGACAGGCATGCAGGTGTTCTGCCCTGGTGCATCTTTGGAGCAGCTGGTAGCTTAGATTTCCTACAACTGGAAAGTTAGGAGGCTGTGCTTGTGTTTCCTGGTCACCTGGTGGACCTGCCTGCTGGGGCTTTAACGTATTTTGGAGCCAGTTGGCACTTCCCCCATTGCACTGTGGCAGTGAGGCCCCTGGCGGGTTGGTTTGTTGTCCAAAAATCACTTCTTGTTTCTCTTAAACATACGGCGTGGCGGTTCCAGTGCTTGTTTGTGTTTGTCAGGGAAAAATAAGTGTAATCTTCCAAACTCACTTTTCCACCTTTTCAAATCACATGACCTTTCATGCCTCTCATCCATTCTCATCTCTCCCGGTGGGCAATTGTTTCCCACTTAACTTGTTGCTGTAGCAAAGCTCTTCTCTACCTCTGGTTGTTGCTGCCACCCTTCTCTGGAGGTCCAAGTGCTACAGTATCCCTTTTGAGGTGGGTTAGTGAGAAATTGGTGTCATTTTGAAGACACATAAGATGTGATGCCATGTTTTCTGTCTTGCTCTTTTCCGAATCAATGCCAGCAGATCCTTAACCTTTTTGCTTCTCCTGAGCATCGGGCTGAGGTTTCTGACAGCTCCACAGAGCTCCACTTCAAAGTCTTTGAGATTTGGCTTGATTTGTACTGAACTGTTCCATGTCATAACTGGGGTTATGTTTTGATCATCTGTAAATACTTTTCCGTTATTAATACTAAATTTCATACTCTGTTTTTATAATCACCCAGTATCACAAGCTCCTTTGCAACTTTTTTCCCACAGCCATAGACCCTCCTGGATAATTCTGTATCACCAGCAACTCTGTCACCCAATGGTCCATTCCCTTGCCAGGCCATTTGTGAATGACTTGACTTGTGTGTGCATGAGGAAAATGGAGTATTTCTTCCTACTTCAGGTGTCAGTAAGCCTGGCAGAAGGCCTGAAGTAGGAAGAAATGTCCAGTTTGGGCTCACCCGTTCAAGAGAGACAGGGACTCTTGTCAGTGGTGCCCGGCGACAGGCACAAACTGGAACCCAGGAGGCTCCATCTGAACAGGAGGAAAAGATTCTTTGCTGTGAGGGTGTCAGAGCCTGGCCCAGGCTGCCCAGAGAGGCTGTGGAGTTTCCTTCTCTGGAGAGATTCCAAACCCACCTGGACAACGGGATCCTGGGCCCCCTGCTCTGGGTGACCCTGCTGGAGCAGGAGGGTTGGACCAGATGATCTCCAGAGGTCCCTTCCAAACCCCTACCATGCTGGGATCCTGTGATGTCACCCACCCTGTTTCCACCTATTCCTTCCAGATCCAGGATCAACCCTTTGGGAGAGGAGAGTCCCACAGGGGCATCACACCCTGTTCCACTGGTCCTAAGGGTGGTAGCTGGGCTGGCAGCAGCAGCTCTGACTCCCACCTGGAGCTGCGCCAAGCAGCGAATGCTGAAGGCTGCTCCAGGTGTTAATCACAGGACTATTTTGATCCCGTCGTTGCAGGAAAATTACTTCAACAATTTATTTTTTTTTAATTTATTTTTTTTTTCGGTGTAAGCAAAGCTCAAGTAATTATGGGGGGGGGGAAGAAAAACTGAAAAAAAAAGTGAGATGTTAACATTTATATGAAAAAGGTCTCATGATGATTAAATATTTCAATGGGTTGCTCTTTAGTAATGCAAAACTAATCAACTTCCAGATGATATTTAAAAAGCAGAGAACAGTGCACGGTTTAATATCATAATTTCAATAGGCCAGGGTTTAGAAGACAGCTAATTATAAAATAATCCTTTTATGTTGTATAAAACATCATTTTAAAGCAGATTCTCACTACAAACATGGGGTTTCCTCGTTGCTGGAAGTAATTAACTAGGTGCTGATTTAAAAGGTGACTGAGTGTGGAGCAGCTCCTGAGATGCACTGAGCTGATGGTGCTGCTTTTGGGGTGAAACCTCCCCTCTTTGGGCTCGGGGCCGGGGCTGTTTTAGCCCAAAGGGTGTTTTGGCATCACGGAGCCTCACTGGGGCACTGGGAAGAGTGGTGGAGATGTGCCTGAGCCTGGTGCCAGGGCACAGCTTGGTGAGAAAAGGGGTGATCAATAATGGAAGCGATGGGGCTGTGTAAGGCAGGCAGGTGCACCCTGCGGGGCTGTATCCGCACCCTCACCCCAGGCAGGAGCCTCCTGCCCCCGAGCTGCAAAACTCAACCGTTTCCACAATATCCCAGCAAAACTTCCCAAGGGATGTGTTTGGGCTGAGTCACTGGGGGCTTGATCCAGCCAGGAATCCCCCACGGTGGGCTGGAGCCAGGTGCGTGGCTGTGCACCCATGGGTGGGATGCTCTGGAGCTGGTGCTGAGTGGCAATGTGCAGGATGCTGCCCCGGCCCCTGCCTGTCTGTGCAGGGGTGGCAAGACAGGCAGCACTGCCTCCTGGCAAGGAGCATGGCCAGGCAGCACCTCACAAACCCTGCAGCACCCAGCATTCGAGGCAGGAGCCGTCTGAGTGAGGTGCTACCTCAGTTCTGTGGCCTCACAGCTGAGGTCTTGCTCCCACAGAGCCTGCTCCAGCTCCAGCGGTGACCAACAATTAATTGGAGCTATAATTAAGACCTGCTCTGGGGCATCCCCACCCTGCCCCAGAGCTTTCTGTCCATGTGTCATTTTCACCACATTTTTCATCTTTGAGGCTCCGGTTTTCCCTCCTGAGAGCAGCAGAAAGTGATGGGAAGTGGCGGGAGAAGCACTAAGCAAAAATGAATGAAACTGGAATTTTCCCCCTGGATCTGGTGGGAAAACATCCCCCAAATATGAAGTCAGCAGGGGGATTTAAGGGGCTGGATGGACTGAGCTTGTGGGAAGGAATACGAAAGGCATTGCACACGGCAAGCACTGAGGCAGCACGGCTTCGACTCCATCCTTGAATTTGCACTACTACAGAGTATATTTAGCCCCACGCTGGCTCTGCCAGCCCGAGCAGAGCTGCAGCATGCTGCATCAGAGTGGGGCTGCTCCCCAAGAGTACTAGGAGGGACTCGTTCTGTGCCCTGGCACATAAAACAGGGCTCTGCTGAGCTGCCTGCGCTGCCCTCCCCACAGAGGGGATGCCCGGCCAGGGATCGGTGGCAGGGATGCAGCTTGGTGCCCTCCCCTTCCCGCGCAGTTACAGCACATACATATTTCATGGCCAATAATGGGATTTTGCTGTCGATACCACTGCCGGATTTCTTTCCACCCTGCTACGTTTTCAGGTTAAATAAATGTAAGTCTTTGGGATCCATCCAGATCCGGGGGAAGGAGCTTTCCCGGGTGAGCTGGCTGTGTACCACAGTCAGTGGCCAGCACTGGGTGGGTTGTAGGTGTGTCGGGGCTCGGGCTTGGCCGGTGCAAGTCCTAGCCAGAGCAAATCATCTCCATGAGCCCAGCCAGGGCTCTGAGTGATGGCTGCAGCCTGACTGGGTGTCTTCACCCCATGGTTGTCCTCACCTCTGCTGGTGGCCTTTGGCTGAGAGGGACAGGGACCACAGCCCTGGCATTGCCCATAGCTCTGTGTGTGGGAGGCACCCACTGGGGACCGTGAGTGTCCCTTCCTGAGGGGTGGGAGAGCAAATTTCTCCAAACCTCCTCCCCCCGGTCCCAATCCGCTAATAGCCCCGTAATCTTCTTACGGGGGTCAGCCTGGGTTGCCCGCAGGAGCCTTTCTGTAATGCCAGGGAGGAGAAATGTGTTTTCACTGCGGCAGCGAAATGCCGGCACTTGCTGGACACGCTGCCCCGGCACGGGGACGGGACCAACGCTGCCCTGTGCCCACAGCTGCTCCCAGCATAGCCCAGCTGCAGCCACTGCCCTCACCACGCTTCTGGAGATCTCCCTCACAACAGCAGCTCCATTTGGGCATCCCCTCGCCCAGGCAGACTATTTTGGGACCCATAAGCAGCGCGCTCTGCCTCGGCTCTATTAATATCCTGCCCAGGCTCTCCGGGTGGTTAAGCTCCCGTTTAATTCTGGGCCAGTGCCAAGCAAGCCTGTGGGAGGATGAGGATGGTTTGGTGGCTGGTCGGGGTCGCCAGTCCCGAAGAAGCTTTAGGATGTGTCTGAGCCCTTCAGGCCCCCACCGGGCCAGGCAGGGCTGGCTGGGTGCACGAGGCCCTGCTCTCCCACGGGATTAGGATTGATAATGTGGGGCAAGGGGCCTGCCCATTAATATGTCTGTAATGTCTTCCTAAACCAGCTACTATTCTTGGCAGGTAATGGAAATTGAAGTGCAAACTCCAAAGCGACCTGGAGTTTATGACAGCATCAGGCAGCAGTTTGGCACTGAGTGCTGGCAGATGGGAAAGAGCCATTTTCCACCATACCCCAAACACTGGGGATTGGTGACATCCCTGACAAAGTGCAGGGTGATGCTTTACCCCAGTGATGCCACGGCAGCCATGGCCAAGCCCTGAGGCACCACCCTTATGTATGGGCTCCTGTCCCCAGATCCCAAACCCAGCCTGGCCGCTTCCCTAGGAGGCAGGAATTTGCCCCTTTTTTATCTGCAAGACCTTGCAAGCACCAGCTCGGGGCCTTATTTACATTTTTTGCAGGAGCTGGTCTGACCGCGGGCCCTGGGGCTGGCACGGACGATGCTGCAACCCAGGAGAGGGTTCGGGGGGGGGGTGTCAGACCCCCAGGAGTGAATTGGGCTTGTCACCGGCTTTAACATCCCCAGCAAATGAGCTACTTGATGTCAACATCTTTTGTAACGAGGCAACTTCATTTCTGCGGGTTGCCCGAACAGCGCGCGGCATCTGATTATTAAAAATGCTGCTGGCAGCCGGCCCACAACCTACTTAGGCATTAATCTTTCCTGACAGATGCTGACGAGGAATCGCGCTGGCAGCCGGGACCAGCTCCCCTGCCCAGCGCGCTTCATCCCTTAAAAGCTGGGTATTATCCCCATTACTGCCGGCAGGAGCCGGTGGCTGATGCCACGTCGCCGGGCGAGCGGCAGGACAGACATCCCATGCGGGAGCTCCGGCCTGACTGACGGCCACCGCCGATGCCCAGGGAGCGTGGAGCTGGATGCGCTGGCACCGGGGCTGCTGCCGGCACTGGGCAGTGGTTTTGAGCCAGAGTGTCGTGGAGTTTCTTTTTTTCTCTCACAGCGATAGGCAGACTCATGTCGAGCTGAACATTTCATGAATTCCTGTTTTGTTCATCACATTTCTAAGGAAGAAGAAAAAAAAAAACAACCAACTTTCCCCCCCCCCCCCCCCCCCCCCCCCCCCCCCCCCCCCCCCCCCCCCCCACACCCCCCACCCCTCGCTATTTCTTTTCTTTTCATTTTTCTTCTTTCTTACTATTCCATCTATCTAATA